>APFE031324581.1:0-67882 GCA_000404065.3 Pinus taeda | reverse complement strand
TCTACCCTCCCCATGTTGGAAAATGCTAGGTAGATGAGGTGGTTTAATTAGATAAAAGGGGAAGACAAACATATTGTAAGGATAAAGATTAATCCTAAACCAATTAAACTTAATTAAGAAAAGAGGAAGGTGAATTAAAATAAGAAAATAAATTAAATTTAGAGAAATGTAGAGAAGCTCCATGTGGCATCAACCAACATAAGAATATCCCTCTAAGAGATAACCTGAGTTAATGTAGGAAGTAGATTGGGGATAAAATCTTGACCCATTAATTGAATCCAAGTAATAAACACAATTTAAGGAATAAAAGGGGGGAATAAAGAGACAACTAGGAGAAGAAATAGGAATCTTGTGAGGTGAGGAAAATATTAGTTTTAAATAAAAAGTTAAGTAAATAATTTTTGGCGACCCTTGCTGAGAGAATGACACATGGGTAGGTGAATAATCAAGTATTAAATTAAAAGAAAAATATTATAATTATGCATGACATTCCAAGTGTCACCTATGAGGACTCCTATAAAAGAAGGGGCAAGCCATGAGAGAAGGGACCTTTTTGGGGGGGAACCCTATTGTTGGATGGATGATATGTTGTGAAAGCAGTGACTACGAAGCTATAGTGAGTTTGGTGAGGTAGAGGGTTTTTAGAGAGGGGACTCTTGAGCTAAGGTTGCTCCCCTCTGCTAGCTAGATTCTTCCTCCATTGTACAACCCCATTGCAGTTCAGGGGTCCGCGAGGAAGAAGAGTACCCAAGGAGTAGGCTGGGAGGTAAACCGGTGGGTCTTGTTTCAGATCAAGTGCATCATCATACACTTGCAGAAGTGACCGACAACCAGGGAATACTAACGACAACAGAGTAAGCGGAGTCTTGCCTTCCAGTGTACGGTACATGGGTATTTCGTTACTATTTGATCTTAGATTAAAAGTATGTAAATGTTTTGATATGTTCCTGAAATGAGCATCAGTAATGTGAATTGAAATCTCAATGCGTTTCTTCTGGTCGTGTTTGCTGTTTAAAAAAAAAAATGGTATATAGCATAATCTTGTCACTACAAATTATTTTGCAGGCAATGCGACATAAGGAAATACTCATTGATTGTTTGAATGATGTAATTGATATAACCTCGGTTTGATTTTAAGATGATTGGATTGATCATTAAGTTATCTACATAAGCGTACATATGTTGATTTCAGAAGTGTTGGATGATTTATTATCGCTTTAGTCCTTTTTCATTTGGCAAATAGACTCTTGGATTAATTAATGGATTGTGTGGATTGAACGCAGAATACAAAAGAATGTTTTGTGTAATTAGTTGTTAATGCAAACTTATTAGTTTAGTTCGATAAATGCTTTCCCTATTTCGTGTGATGATTGACTTCATTAGTTCAATTAGATAATTTATTTACTCCGTTTTGTGGAGTGCTTGATTACAATTCCCATAGTTAGATATCAATTGGATTTTAATAGCATCACATTGATTCTAAATAAGGTTATTTGCTAGTGAGGATTGGTGTGATTACAGAGTGATTTGAAGTAAAGTTTCTCAGAAATTGTTTGATTGGATTGCTATCTATTGAGTAGACTAAATGCTTGAAGTTGTTCTCATCATTATGATTAATTAGGACTTGTAAGTGGTTTAATTGCAAATACAAAATTGAGTTAGAAAGTGACAGAGTGAGATAGTGATTGTTCAGTTCAGTATTTAACTTCAAAATCCTTGTTAGTAACAAGTGATTAGGTATAGATTGCTACTAGTACAGATTGCTGAAGGATTGAACTACTATTACAAGTAGAAGATCTTTATTCCTTTTGAGTGTAAATTGGAAGAGATAGAACCAACATTTGAGTGCTTGATTGGTTGAGTCTTGTGTGATTAGGAGTTCATTTTCATCACTTGAGATCAATAGTAAATAGTTCAGTAGCCTGTTAAGTTTAGATTTTAATGTTAGGCAGAGTTCGTAAAGATTTTTGAAATCTCTAGGTTAAATTTGATTGTTGGGTCTGCTTATGACAACTAGATGTTTGACTTCTTTCAAGTTTGCAAGTACTAATGTGTTTATTACTCCAATAATTATTATAAGGAAATGTTAAAACTCTAATCTAGCCCTGAACAAAGAAAGCGCAAGGAAACTCGTGCTTACGAACCCCAAGTTGACAATTAATATTAAGAGGTTTAATTCGTCGATTTAATCTCTCAACATTTTGGCACCGTTGCCAGACGTTGTCATTTCTTATTTAGGTAATCATTATCACTTGAGTTTCAAGATCTTGCAATGTCAGAGGGTGGAGAGTGTACGGTAAGATGTGAGTAAAGAGCCATGCATCCACTTTTGTGGGGTTGCTCCAAATTTTGACCAATCACTGCTTGTTCTTGAATTTTTTTTATTTCCTTTATCTTTATGCGTAGGAGTACAGGTAGACCTAGGGATAGCAAGGGTACATTTATTTCTAGTTCTAAATTTCCTACAAATTTTGGATCAATTAATATACCCATTCTCCCCGATGCTAATTGATATGCAGGACTAAGAGAAGAAGGAGGAAGTGTTGATGCCAGTGTGGTTTCGGATCAGGAATTCCTAGATCGAGGGGAAAGGATCATTCAGCAGATTGTCTTTGACGACCTGGTAGGAGAAATTGTAGAACACCAAGACCTCTTGGACGAGCAATCAACCAACATCAACCATGTTCCAATACCCCCTGTTCACTCCATAATCAGCAAACCCCAGCGAGTGCCGGTCAAAGAGATGGATTACCAAGATGGAGAGGATAGACGCAATGAAGAATGTAAAGAAGAGGGAGAAGGTCCTCAACGCAATGGGAATCTCTTTAGAGGGGGAAACCAAGAAGACAAAGAGGATGTTACCCTCATATTCCCTATCCTAGATGTGACATGTGACATCACAATGAAAAGCATTCCAATGGCATCTCTCCCATTGTTCTACGGTAAATCACACAAAGATCCCGATGCCTTTCTTTTTGAATTTGATATTTTATGTAGCAATTATAATTATTATGATGATTCTCATAAACTCAAATTTTTTCCCTCCACATTAAAAGATGCAACCCCTTAGTTGGTTCATGAGTCTAGGGAAACACACTATATACACATGGGATGCCATGAGATAAGTTTTTCTTAAAAAGTATCAAGATTTTTGCAAAAGTAGGGACATCAATGATATCCTTACGATGTAGCAAAATGAAGATGAAAACCTAGAAGAGTATCTTGAACGATTCCTATACAACTTCCACAAATCCTGTGAATTCAACCTAGATGAAAAGATTATAAGAACTATGTTCCTAAAAGGGATGAGAGACAATTGCATTGAAGCATTAAACCTGCTCAGTGGTGGAGACATTTATAAAAATCAATTTTCTAAAGTCATTGAGTTGTGTCGCACCTATTCTAGAATCCAAGCCAAAGTAGGTAAAAAGCTTAGGGTACTTAGAGACAATTCTAGAGACTATGTGCAAAAGAAAGTTGTGGTTAATGTTGTTACAAGAGTCGAGCTGGGGAACCTATTAGAAAATTTTAAAACTGACATCTTGAACACAATCAGTGACTAGCTAGACACCATGAAAATTAAACAAAAGCAGGAAGCCGAGAAGAGAACCATGGTAGTCTTCTGTTCCAAGTGTAGGCATAAACATGTAGAAAGGGAATGTCCTTTAAACACCATCGAGGTCTGTGGAATCTGTACCTTAGAGCACCCGACCGAAAAGTGCCCATCACTTCCCATCTTACAAGCCATCTACAAGGGGAACACTAAAACTATTGACCAATCTCAAGCAACCAGAAGACCCACCTGGAGAGGCTAGAGTCAGAATGTGTTTCTAGATCCAAATCCTCAAGGTTATAGCCAAACTCATCCATGGACCTTTCTTGCATCCTACCCTCCTTGGGTTTCTCAACGACCAAAAAATACTACCTGGAGCTAGAATTGGAGGTCAAACCCCTATCCAAACAACTATCAACCTCCACCCCATTTTTCTATACACCCTATCTGAATATGCCAAGTACTTCATATAATCCAACCACGCAAACCTATCAGCAAATGTATAACCCTAATATGTAGCAACAACATACACTACCACCACCTCTTTTGCATCAATTATTACCTACACCTACTAACCCATCATCTTCGCAGGCACTTGCTACCATAAACCCATCTTGTCCTACATTGTTGCCTACGCAACCCGTACCTAATCCATACCATAATAGGTTACCTCAACTAGTGCAAAATATTGATATTTATCCTTTTCCTACATACATGATCACTACCATTCTTCTGAACGAAATCCAATTGCGATCAGGAAGGACAGTCAACAAAGGAAAATTAGTTGTCGTCATCCAAGAAGAGGTACCCTCCACATCATCTGAAAATCATTCACAAAATGAAAAACAACAACAGAAGGAAGAAGAATCACATGAACCACCATACCTGGAAAGACTAATAGTAAAGAAAGAAGAGGTCCCACTTGAATATGACCTGGAAAATGAACTTAGGAATGTTTGTATTAAAATCCTACTTTTACAAGCGATTAGAGACATTCCCATATACACCAAAATTGTCAAAGATCTCTGCATTAAGAAACTAAGAAGAAAGGGGCATAAGAACCAGAATGTCAAAATCATGAGCCAAATGTCCACTATTATCTTTGACATGCCTATCAAATACAATGACCCCAGGAATCCCATTATCACTATTGAAATAAATGGACTACTTTTTCTAAACACTCTTGTAGATCTAAGGGCAGAAATAAATGCAATGAATTATGAAACAATGATGTCATTGTAGCTACCGGGACTTAAAACCACCCCTATCCTTTTAGAAATGGCAGATAAATCTGTTGTTAGACCAATAGGATCTCTGGAGGACATAGTAGTTACTATTGCCTCTTGGAAATACCCCATAGATTTTATAGTTATTTCCTCAAAAACATCTAGGCCTGGACACCCAGTAATCCTAGGGAATCCATGGCTGGCAACGGTTGATGCCATCATAGGATTCATAAATGGGGAAATGATAATTTCTAATGGTCCTCAAAATCCAACATTGTTTATTTTTCCACCTGCCGAGATAGCTACTGAAGTACCATTATGGCTCAAAAAACCATATGGAGATGAAGGCTGCATGTTCCCCTTGTTAACATTAGATCAATCTAGAGGTTTCTAGGAGCATTCTGATGAGCATGTTTTGCAACAATTTTTAGCAAATATCTCTTGTATCAATTATCCCATCTCTTTTAATGGTTATCAACATGTGTTTAGTGATGAGTTTTAGGAAACCTGCCACCTAGCTATCTTCGCCTCATTTGCAGCAATGGAGGAAAGCCATAAGCTCACCACAGAACTAGTGGAAATATTTGAAGGGAAAATTTTACATAATGGTACAGGATTGACTGCAGAAAAAAAGCAGCAGTTGATGAGTATAATTTGTGACCAAACTGGAGAATTCGCATGGGATTACTTGGATATGAGGGGTATACATCTAGACACTTGCATCCACCATATTTATACAAATGACGAAATGATACCTATTCAACAACCATAAAGGTATTTGAACCCAGCATTAAAAGACATTGGCAAGGAAGAGCTTCAGAAACTTTTGGCCGTAGATTTCATCTACCCCATTTCTAATAGTAAGTGGGTGTCAACTCTGGTACTAGTTCCAAAGAAGAATGGCAAGTGGTGGATCTGTGTCGACTACAGAGAACTAAACAAGGGAACATTGTGCGACTATTTTCCATTTCCCTTCATTGATCAAGTTCTCAACATGCTTTCAAGTAAGAAATATTTTTCTTTTCTAGATGGTTAAATTGGGTACAATCAAATACAATTAGCCGAAGAAGACCAAGAAAATACTAACTTCACATGCCCATGGGGTACTTATGCACATAAGGTCCTTCCCTTTAGTCTTTGTAACGTCCCCGCCACTTTCCAAAGAGATGTACTTGCCATTTTTTCTGATCTGATCCATGACTGTGTGGAAGTATATATGGATGACTTCAGAGTCTATGGAGATGACTTCCCACAGACTTTGGAGAATCTAGAGAAGGTATTGATCCATTGTCAAGAAGCTAATATAGCCCTTAGTAGCGATAAATGTAGAATGATGCAAACTAACAGAATTTTTCTAGGCCATCATGTGTCATTTGAAGGGATTCAAGTTGACCCAGTAAAAATCAAGGTAATTTCATGTATCCCTATTCCAAGCACGCAAAAAGAGGTAAGAAGTTTTTTTGGGCACACAGGATATTATGGATGATTTATTGAGAATTTCACTAGAATTGCAGCACCATTATTCAAATTGTTAACTAAAGATGCTGACTTTGTATGGAATGTTGACTGTCGATAGGTTTTTCAGGTACTAAAGGAGAGATTATCTACTGCTCTGGTGCTAAGAGGGCCAAATTGTCATTACCTTTTCATATTTATAGAGATTATCATGTATCCCTATTCCAAGCACACAAAAGGAGGTAAGAAGTTTTTTGGGGCACACAAGATATTATTGATGATTTATTAAGAATTTCACTAGAATTGCAACACCATTATTCAAATTGTTAACTAAAGATGCTGACTTTGTATGGAATGTTGACTGTCAACAAGCTTTTCTGGTACTGAAGGAGAGATTATCTACTGCTCTAGTGCTAAGAGGGCCAAATTGTCCTTACCTTTTCATATTTATACAGATGCTTTGGATACTGCACTAGGAGTAGTTTTGGGACAAAGGGAGGATAAAGTTACCTATGCCATTCACTTTGTTAGCAAAAATCTCTCTCCCACTGAATTAAATTATATGGTTACTGAAAAAGAGTTGTTATCAGTTGTGCATGCTAGGGAAGTTTAGACATTATATTACTGGTTATGAGACATTTGTCCATACCGACCATTTTGTTGTTAGATTTTTAATGAATAAACCTATTACTAACAGTAGGATAACTATATGGTTGTTGCTTCTACAAGAATTCAATATAACTATAATTTATAGGCCTGGAAGAGATAACTTGGAAGCTAATTTCTTATCTCATTTGAATTTTACACAGGGAAGCATGCCAATGCCAGTGCCCGACGAATTCCCAGATGAAGCTCTATTTTCCATTTCTATTGTTACTCCTTGGTTTGCTGATGTCGCCAATTATCGGGTATCAGGAAAACTACCTCAAAACCTTTCGGCCCAAGAGAAGTACAATATAGTGCAGCACAATGCTAGTTTCTCCTGGATTGAGGGATATCTATTTTATACAGGACCAGACTTGATGATGAGGCGGTGTGTACGGGAAGATGAAATGCATGATATATTAAGTTCCAATCACAACGAGCCTTGTTGTGGCCATTTTGTTGATAAAAGAACAACATATAAAGTTATTCATACTGGATACTATTGGCCTACCCTATTTAAAGATGCTAAGAAGTTTGTTTTGAGTTGTGACGCTTGCCAATGAATGGGGAGACCAGTTGCCTCTGATGAAATGCCTCTTTAACCACAAATTGCCACTGAACCCTTTTAGAAGTGGACATTGGACTTTGTTGGGCCCATCTCACCAATGTCAAAAAAGAAGAAATATATTTTGGTGTGCACTGATTACGTCACCAAGTGGGTGGAGGCTACAAAATTCTATGCTGCCACTAAAAAGGCAGTAGTAGAGTTTTTGTTCGAGGACATCTTTACAAGATTTGGGGTGCCTCGTGAAATTGTCACTGATCAAGGAACCCAATTTACATCAAAGTTGGTCAAGGCACTCATGGAGCAATATCAAGTTAAGCACCACAAATAGACCACTTACCACCCCTAGGATAATGGGCAAGTGGAATATACAAACAAAGTTTTGGAAACCATCCTTACAAAAACAATTCAATTGCATCACAAATATTGGGCGGAAAAATTACCAGAAGCACTATGGGCCTACCAAATCACTCGGAGGAATGTGACCGGAAACACACCTTATGAGTTAGTCTATGGTAAACAAGTACTCTTTCCCATCGAATTCTAGGTAAAAACATTCTAAACTACCACTCAGTTGGGCATGAATTTAAATGGGGCTCAAGAACAGAGATTGATGTAATTGAACGAGCTTGACGAGATCCGACAAGATGCCTGCCACAAAACTGCATTAGTACAAAACCAAAGAGCCCGATGGCACGAAAAATTTATTAAGAAGAAAGTCTTTCATCCAAGTGACTAGGCCTTGTTATAGGATAGTAAGTTTAAGCATTTCAAAGGTAAATTTTCTACTAGATTGTTAGGACCGTATGAGGTAACTAAATTTTTTGATAACATTTCATTTTGTATTTGTACTATCGACGATGACAAGATTTATTTTGTAGTAAATGGCCATCGGCTTAAATTTTATCATAAACCACTTTCACGTTATCAGTTTTTGCAGGAAGTTCGAAGGGATCCAGGATTGGAACTAATTCATGCCAATGATCAGCCCCTTGCTGGTTCGGTTGATTAATATTATATTATATTATATTATATATATATATATATATTATATATATATATATATTATATTATATATTATTATATAGTATAGTATATATGTAAACCGATGGGCTATCACTTTTTATATTTGCAGGCGGTCCTCCCCACAACCTATGTAGAATAAAGGAGGAATTCACCAGGAGCAAGTTTATTCCTTTGTCCAGGTCTGGTGGATTATTTATGGAAAAGGAACTGGTGGAGTCTCCTTTGGAAGCATTCAAACTCTCTAAACATGAAGCTCTTGAGCATTGACTGATTCAAGCTCGTAAATAATATGGACCAGTATTAGTTAGGGATTCCTTGAGTATAGAATTGTTCTTTTCTGGGCTCAAAGAAATGTTTACGGAAAGGAAACCCCCTAGAGTCTAATATGGGCAATTCAAACTCTCTAAATATGGATGCCTCGAGCACTAACTACTTTAGGCTCGTTAAAATAATAAGGTAGTAGTAGTTTAGGTATCCTTTGGGAATTGAATTATTCTTTTCCAGGCCCAAAGGAATAACTACGGAAAAGAAGCCCCCATGGAGCTCTCTTTCTAGTCATTTCCAGTGCCCTAAAGAATAAATGCCCCAGGCAGTCATCATTCCAGGCGTAGTTAAAATCCATGGATTGATAAGCAGTTCCCTTTTTCTGAAAAAAATGAGTAGCCTGGTCTATGGCATTAAATCTGAAGGTTCCGAAATCATGAAAAACAATCTGTGCCTTATACTCTGTTCAAATTCAGTTGTTTTTTTATGAGGATCTCATAATTTGATTTAACATACTCTGTTCAAAATGCCTAGGTTTCGTCCTCTATTCAAAAAGCCTATGTTTCACGTTCTGTCCAGAATGCAACTCATATTACATACGAGGGTCCTGAGATTTTTCCTAAATTTGGGTCCTATAATCACACATTTGCTGTCACAATATCTGTGAAGAAACGTTTTGCATCATAAAAAGAAATCATTTTTATATATGTTAACATGTTGTCAGAGTTAGGGCCTGTCTTCACTAACAGTCAAAGAATGACAATGGTTACTAATTCACTTTGGTAAGTATAGATTCATGGCATTAGTACTCGACTCAACGAAGTCACAACATGGTAATTTTCCAGAGTCAAGGTAGTTGCACACAATTGCAGAAGGCATTGCTTAAGCACATCCGATTACACACTCGACACAAATCATTAAAGTGGTTCAGGTAAGCACTTGTATTCTGCTTGAATTTAAGTAATAAGCGGTTAAAATGTTAATCATATAAGTATGCTTCTGAATCTATCCTAAGATCATCATGATCATATATCCTACTCCCTTACCTATATATTCCTAATCTCATAAGCAGTTACCCTCCAGAACATTGATAAGACACAAACCATAACCACGACTGCTCATGATCTATCCTTGCTATGTAATGATGTCTTCTCTCCTGCTTAGCCATCATTTCATGGTGAGGACGAGCTGCCTCATGGTTGAGATACTCACACACTCCCTTAATGGATCGCACATAGCAATCAAGTGCCCATGCTCCAAACCAGTTGAAGATGGGACAATTTCCATAATGGCAATCAATCCCACATATTCAATCTATCATCATGATGGCCATTCATCTGCAATTAAAACAGAGGGTGATTTTGATCATGGGGGAAGGATCAATAAGAGACCAACAATGTAGCCAATTGGGAGAAAAGGAAGTTACAGATGGGAGTAGGTGCCATGGGAGCAGACAGGCACGAACACACCTTTGGTTAATTTTCACGCACAGAATATGAACAATGTAAGAGAATTCTAGAGGAGAAAGGCTGGATGACTTTTCTACAGAATTTTCAAGGCTTGTCAAGCTACAAAAAAAATCTCCAAGCTCAGGGAACAAGCAAATAAATACAAGGTCTTATTCCACTTCGTAAAGGATGTGAATCAGCAACTAAGGGACTCTAACATGAAATTGTATGCCCAGAATGATGGCTTGGCTAGGAAAAACAAGCACCTTCTATGGTGGAAAGAAGCATGAAACAAACCCGCTAAACAGTTGAAAGCCAAGGGATTAGCACTTCAATTTCAAAAATGTTCACCACCTATCAACAAGGGATAGAGGTCCTAATCAAGACTGCTGGTCTTTAACCTCAGTCTCTTTTGATTGAATACATTTTCCTTTTTGTTGGCTGCATGAGGGCATGCATCAAAATCGGTGTGGGAGGATGTTGATCCCCCATGTTGTTCCAATTACTAACATTTTCAATCCCCATTTTGACCTCTTTTTGGCACTCCTGAACCTATTTATTTGCTATTCTACTATCCTAATCACTGTCCCAATCTCCATTATGAGGTAAAGTCTTTTATGATTACATTTTGCTATTTATTTGTGGATTTAAGTAGATATGAGTAGCTAACTCCTAAACTAACTAATTATTATGATGAAGGTGTAGACCTCCCAGCGGATGTGTAGGATGACAGTAGGAAGAAGCAGCCAATGAACCATGGTTCCCCACTTTTGTACTCAAGAGCTGCCTTTGGATTTAGTACACAAACATTGTAGTGGATAAGAAGTCGTCTGCTTCTGGATGCCAGGCTACCTCATCCATGCAAGGAATGCATTCGATCCCAAGATCCTCATTATCTTCTCTCTACCTAGAGCATACACTAAGTTAGGGATCGGTTACAGGTTTTTGAACTAATTTGGACCATTTGTTCAAAGCTATCCACTTTGAAGGAGTAGATTAGTTGGACTATTACGATTTACCATCTTTAGTTCAATTTTTTAAACTTAATTAAATGCCTATAAAAGGTTGTGATGCAATATGTTAAGCTAGCGCTCAAACCTTGAAGTAATTGCTATGTATTTCATGACTTGTTTTTAATTGAAGATATCGACAATGGTTCTGCCTTGAATTCAGATTAAGTGTTTCAATGAATTGTTGATGATGACAAGTTGATTGCATTTGAAATCTCTCCTTTACTGTAAGTTAGCTAGCTCCTAGGATTGGTAGGGCCCACCCATCTGGGTTTCGCTTTATATATTACATAATAGTGACACTGTGTGATTTGTTACAATCAATTCTTCTTTCACTACAAATTAGTTTCGGTTTGGTTTGATGCATGAGAATTATCTTAGTTTGGTTTCTTAGAGTATGCAGATGCATTGATGCTTTTTAAAACCTTTGTTTCCATAATCTACAATGGAATTCCCATGTGATCCTTGTTTTGCTTTCAGAACAACGTTATGCTTTTGCTCATAAACCTTGCCATCATATTGATTTGTAATTGACATAGGTGTGCTACATGGTCATTTGATGAATGAAACGAATTTGGTTATCCATTGATAGTGTCAAAATTACTTTAATATTTAAATCTCTTCAGTGATCAGGGATGAATGGGATTCAAGTTAATAAGAGAGAGATTAGTCTATCCATCAAATCGTTCTTCGTTTCCTCTAAGAACTGGATCGAATTGACTATCTATTGAATTATTTTGCAGGCAATGCGACATAAGGAAATACTCATTGATTGTTTCAATGATGTAATTGGTATAACCTTGGTTTCATTTTAAGATGATTTGATTGATCATTAAGTTATCTGCATAAGCATACATACATTGCTTTCAGAAGTGTTGGATGATTTATTATCGCTTTAGTCCTGTTTCATTTGGAAAATAGACTCTTAGATTGATTAATGGACTATGTGGATTGAACACAGACTACAAAATAACCTTTTGTGTGATTAGTTGTTAATGAAAACTCATTAGTTTAGTTAGATAAATGATTTCACTGTTTCATGTGATGATTGACTTCATTATTTCAATTGGATAATTGATTTACCCCATTTTGTGGAGTGCTTGATTACATTTCCCATATTTAGATATCAATTGGATTTTAATAGCATCACATTGATTCTAAATAAGGTTATTTGCTAGTGAGGATTGGTGTGATTACAGAGTGATTTGAAGTACAGCTTCTCAGAAATTGTTTGATTAGATTGCTATGTATTGAGTAGACTAGATGCTTGAAGTTGTTCCCATCATTATGATTAATTAGGACTTGTATATGGTTTAATTGCAAATAAAAATTTGAGTTAGTGAGTGATAGATTGAAATAGAGTGATTTTTTAGTTCAGCACTTAACTTCAAAATCCTTGTTAGTAAGGTAATAAGCCATTAGGTATAGATTACTACTAGTATGGATTGCTGAAGGATTGAACTGCTATGACAAGTAGAAGATCTTTATTCCTTTTGAGTGTAAACTGGAAGAGCTAGAACCAGCATTTGAGTGTTTGATTGATTGAGTCTTGCATGATTAGGAGTTCATTTTCATCACTTGAGATAAATAGTAAATAGTTCAGTAGCATGTTAAGTTTAGATTTGAATGCTAGGTAAATTTCATAAAGATTTCTGAAATCTTTAGGTTAAATTGGATTGTTGGGCCTGCTTATGTCAACTAAACGTTTGACTTCTTTCATGTTTGCAAGTACTAATGTGTTTATTACTCCAATAATTATTACAAGGAAATGTTAAAACTCTAGTCTAGCCCTGAACAAAGAAAGCACAAGGCAACTCATGCTTATGAACCCCAGGTTGACAATTAATATTAAGAGGTTTAATTCGTCAATTTAATCTCTCAGCATTTTGGCACCGTTGTCGGGGACGTTGTCATTTCTTATTCAGGTAACCATTATCATTTTAGTTTCAAGATCTTGTAGTGTCAAAGGGCGTAGAGTGTATGGTAAGACGTGAGTGAATATCCATGCATCCACTTTTGTGGGGTTGCTCGAAAGTTTGACCAATCACTGCTTGTTCTTGAATTTTTTTTATTTCCTTTATCTTTATGCATAGGAGTACAGGTAGACCTAGGGATAGCAAGGGTACATTTATTTTTAGTTGTAAATTTCCTACAAGTTTTGGATCAGTTAATATACCCATTCTCCCTGATGTTAATCAATATGCAAGACTGAGACAAGAAGGAGGAAGTGTTGATGCCAATGTGGTTTGAGATTAGGAATTCCTAGATTGAGGGGAAAGGATCATTCAGCAGATTGTCTTTGACAAATTAGTAGGAGAACTTGTAGAACTACAAGACCTCTTAGACGAGCGATCAGCCAACATCAACCATGTTCTGATACCCCCTGTTCACTCCATAATCAGCAAACCCTAACGGGTGTCGTTCACAGAGATGGATTACCAAGATGGAGAGGATAGACACAACGAAGAATGTCAAGAAAAGGGAGAAGGTCCTCGATGCAATCGGAATCTCTTTAGAGGAGGTAAACAGGAAGACGAAGAGGAGATTACCTTCGGATTCCCTATCCTAGATGTGATATGTGACATCACAATGAAAAGCATTCAAATGGAATCTCTCCCATTGTTCTACAATAAATCACCTGAAGATCTCGATGCCTTTCTTTTTGAATTCACAATTTTATGTCGCAGTTATAATTATTATGATGATGCTCATAAACTCAAATTGTTTGCTTCCACATTAAAAGATGCAGCCCTTGGGTAGTTCATGAATCTAGGGCAACACACTATATACACATGGGATGACATGAGATAAGTTTTTCTTAAAAGATATCAAGACTTTTGCAAAAGTAGGGACATCAATGATATCCTTAGGATGCGGAAAAATGAAGATGAAAACCTAGAAGAGTTTCTTGA
Source organism: Pinus taeda (assembly GCA_000404065.3). Lineage (NCBI taxonomy): Eukaryota > Viridiplantae > Streptophyta > Pinopsida > Pinales > Pinaceae > Pinus > Pinus taeda. Next base: position 53,778 of record APFE031324581.1, on the reverse strand, counting down.
ATGATTCCTATACGAATTCCACAAATCTCGTGGATCCAACCTAGATGAAAAGATTATCAGAACTCTGTTCCTAAAAGGGCTAAGAGACGATTGCATTTAAACATTAAACCTGCTCAGTGGTTGAGACATTTATAAAAAGCAATTTGCTAAAGTCATTGAGTTGTGTCGCACCTATTCTAGACGCCAAGCCAAAGTAGGTAAAAAGCTTCAGGAACTTAGAGACAATTCTAGAGACTATGTGCAAAAGAAAGTTGTGGCTAATGTTGTTACAAGAGTTGAGCTGGGGAACCTATTAGAAAATTTTAATACTGATATCTTGAACACAATCAGTGACCAGCTAGACACCATGAAAATTAAACAAAAGGAGGAAGTCAAGAAGGCAACCATGGTAGTCTTCTGTTCCAAGTGCAGGCATAAAGATGCAGAAAGGGAATGTCCTTTAAACACCATCAAGGTCTATGGAATCTGTACCTTAGATCACCCAACCAAGAAGTACCCATAACTTCCCATATTACAAGCCATCTACAAGGGGAACACTGAAACCATTGACCAATCTCAAGCAACCAAAAGACCTGCCTGGAGAGGCTAGAGTCAGAATGTGTTTCCAGATCCAAATCCTCAAGGTTATAGCTAGACTCAGCCATGGACCTTTCCTGCACCCTACCCTCCTTGGGTTGCTCAGCAACCACAAAATACTACCTAGGGCCAGAATTGGAGGTCAAACCCCTATGCCAACAACTATCAACCTCCAACCCATTTTTCTATGCACCTTATCCGAATATGCCAAGTACTTCATATAATCTGACCACGCAAACCTATTTGAAAACGTATAACCCTAATATGTATCAACAACCTATGCTGCCACCACCTCCTTTGCATCAATTATTACGTGCACCTACTAACCCATCATCTTCGTAGGCACCTACTACCATAAACCCACCCCATCCTACATTATTGCCTGCACAACCCGTACCTAACCCAAACCATAATAGGTTACCTCAACCAGTGGAAAATATTGATATATAGCCTTGTCCTACATACATGATCATTGCCATTCCTATGAATGAAATCCAATTGCGATCAGGAAAGACAGTCAACAAAGGAAAATCAGTTGTTGTCATTCAAGAAGAGGTACCCTCCACGTCATCTGAAAATAATTCACAAAACGAAAAACAACAACAGAAGGAAGAAGAATCACATGAACCACCATACCTAGAAAGACTAATAGTAAAGAAAGAAGAGGTCCCGCTTGAATATGACCTGGAAAATGAACTTAGGAATGTTTGTATTAAAATCCCACTTTTACAAGCAATTAGAGACATTCCCATATACACCAAAATTGTCAAGGATCTCTGCATTAAGAAAACGGGAAGAAAGGAGCATAAGAACCAGAATGTCAAAATCATGAGCCAAATGTCCACTATGATCTCTGACATGCCTGTCAAATACAATGACCCCAGGAATCCCCTTGTCACTATTGAAATAAATGGAGTACTTCTGCAAAACAATCTTGTAAATCTAGGGGAAACAATAAATGCAATGACTTATGAAACAATGATGTCATTATAGCTACCGAGACTTAAAACCACCCCTATCCTTTTAGAAATGGTAGATAAATCCGTCGTTAGACCAATAGGATCTCTGGAGGACATAGTAGTTACTATTGCCTCTTGGCAATACCCCATAGGTTTTATAGTTATTTCCTCAAAAACATCTAGGCCTGGACACCCGGTAGTCCTAGGGCGGCCATGGCTGGCAACGGCTAATGCCGTCGTAGGATGCATAAATGGAGAAATGATCATTTCTAATGGTCCTCAAAATAAAACATTGTCTATTTTTCCACCTGCTCAGACAGCTATTGAGGTACCATTATGGCTCAAAAACCCATATGGAGATGAAGGTTGCATGTTCCCCTTGTTAACATTAGATCAATCTAGAGGTTTGCAGGAGCATTCTGATGAGCATGTTTTGCAGCAGTTTTTAGCAAATAGCTCTTGTATCAATTATCCCTTCTCTTTTAATGGTTATCAGCATGTGTTTAGTGATGAGTTTTAGGAAACCTGCCACCCAGCTATCTTCACCTCATTTGCAACAATGGAGGAAATCCACAAGCTCACCATAGAACCAGTGGAAATATTTGAAGGGAAAATTTTACATAATGGTATAGGATTGGCTGCAAAACAAAAGTAGCAATTGATGAGTATGGTTTGTGACTAAACTGGAGCATTCACATGGGATTACTTGGATATGAGGGTTATACATCCAAGCACTTGCATCCAACATATTTATACAAATAAAAAAATGAGACTTGTTCAGCAACCATAAAGGCATATGAACCCAACATTAAAAGACATTATCAAGGGAGAGCTTTAGAAACTTTTGGCTGTAGATTTCATTTACCCAATTTCTGATAGTAAGTGGGTGTCACCTCTGGTAGTAGTTCCAAAGAAGAATCGCAAGTGGCGAATCTGTGTTGACTACACAGAACTAAACAAGGCCACATTGTGTAACTATTTTCCATTTCCCTTCATTGATCAAGTTCTCGACACGCTTTCAGGTAAGAAATATTTTTTTTTCCTAGATGGTTACAGTAGGTACAATCAAATACAAATAGTTTAAGAAGACCAGGAAAAGACTACCTTCACATGCCCATGGGGTACTTATGCATATAAGGTCCTTCCCTTTGGTCTTTGTAATGCCCTCGCCACTTTCCAAATAGCTATACTTGCCATTTTTTCTGATCTGATCCATGACTGTGTGGAATTCTATATGGATGACTTCACAGTCTACGGAGATGACTTCCCACATGCTTTGGAGAATCTAGAGAAGGTATTGATCCATTGTCAAGAAGTTGATCTAGCCCTTAGTAGCGATAAATGTAGAATGATGCAAACTAAGGGAATTTTTCTAGGCCATCATGTGTCATTTGAAGGGATTCAAGTTGAACCAACAAAAATTGAGGTAATTTCATGTATCCGTATTCTGAGCACGCAAAAAGAGGTAAGAAGTTTTTTGGGGCACGCAGGATATTATCGACGATTTATTTGGAATTTCACTAGAATTGCATCACCATTATTCAAATTGTTAACTAAAGATGTTGGCTTTGTATGGAATGTTGACTGTCAATAGGCTTCTCAGGTGCTGAAGGAGAGATTATCTACTACTTTGGTGCTAAGAGGGCCAAATTGGTCCTTACCTTTTCATATTTATACAGATGCTTTGGATACTCCACTAGGAGTAGTTTTGGGACAAACAGAGGATATTGTTCCCTATGCCATTTACTTTGTCAGCAAAAATATCTCTCCCACTGAATTAAACTATACGGTTACTGAAAAAGAGCTGTTAGCAGTTGTGCATGCTATAGGGAAGTTTAGACACTATATTACTGGTTATGCGACATTTGTCCATACCAACCATTCTGTTGTTAGATTTTTAATGAATAAACCTATTACTAACAGTAGGATAACTAGATGGTTGTTGCTTCTACAAGAATTCAATATAACTATAATTTATAGGCCTGGAAGAGATAACTTGGAAGTTGATTTATTATCTTGTTTGAATCTTACACAAGGAAGCATGCCAATGCCAGTGCCCGATGAATTCCCAGATGAAGCTCTATTTTCCATTTCTATTGTTACTCCTTGGTTCATTGATGTCGCCAATTATCTAGTATCAGGAAAACTACCTCAAAACCTGTCAGCCCGAGAGAAGCACAATATAGTGCATCACAGTGCTAGTTTCTCTTGGATCAAGGGAGATCTATTTTATACAGGACCGGACTTGATTATGAGGCAGTGTGTGTGGGAATGGAATGCATGATATATTAAGTTCAAATCACAATGAGCCTTCTAGTGGCCATCTTGCTGATAAAAGAATGACATATAAAGTTCTTCGTACTAGATACTATTGGCGTACCCTATTTAAAGACGCTAAGAAGTTTGTTTTGAGTTGTGACACTTGCCAATGAATGGGGAGACTAGTTTCCTCCAATGAAATGCCTCTTTAACCACAAATTTCCACTGAACCTTTTGAGAAGTGGGCATTGGACTTCGTATGGCCCATCTCCCCAATGTCAAAAAGAAAAAAAATATATTTTGGTGTGTACTGATTACGTCACCAAGTGGGTGGAGGCTAAAGCATTGTATGCTACCACTGAAAAGGCAGTAGTAGAGTTTTTGTTCGAGGACATCTTTACAAGATTTGGGGTGCCTCGTGAAATTTTCACTGATCAAGGAACCCAATTTACATCAAAGTTGGTCAAGGCACTCATGGAGCAATATCAAGTTAAGCACCGTAAATCGACCCCTTACCACCCCTAGGCTAATGGGCAAGTGGAATCTACAAAGTTTTGGAATCCATCCTTACAAAAACAATTTAATCGCATCACAAATACTGGGCGGAAAAATTACCAGAAGAACTATGGGCCGACCGAATCACTTGGAGGAATGTGACTGGAAACACACCTTATGAGTTAGTCTATGGTAAACAAGTATTGTTTCCCATCGAATTCCATGTAAAAACATTCTAAACTGCCACCCAATTGGGCATAAATTCAAGTGAGGCTCAAGAACAGAGATTGATGTAATTGAACGAGCTTGATGAGATCTAACAAGATGCCTACAACAGAACTGCATTACTACAGAACCAAAGAGCCTGATGACATGACAAATTTATTAAGAAGAAAGTCTTCCGTCCAGGTGACTGGGCCTTGTTATATGATAGTCAGTTTTAGCATTTCAAAGGTAAATTTTCTACTAGATGGTTAGGACCATATGGGGTAACTGAATTTTTTTATAACGGTTCATTTCATATTTGTACTATCGATTAGGAAAATATTTATTTTGTAGTAAATGGCCACTGGCTTAAATTTTATCATAAACCACTTTCACATGATCAGTTTTTGCAGGAAGTTTGAAGGGATCCAGTATTGGAGCTGATTCATGCCAATTATCAGCCCCTTGCTAGTTCAGTTGATTAAGTCTTTATAAACCATTGGGTTGTCACTTTTTATATCTGGATGCGGTCCTCCCCACAACCCATGTAGAATAAAGGAGGAATTCACCAGGAGCAAGTTTATTCCTTTATCCAAGTTTGGTGGATTATTTATGGAAAAGGAACTAGTGGAGTCTCCTTTGGAAGCCTTCAGATTCTCTAAATGTGAAGCTCCCGAGAATTTACTGATTCAAGCTCGTAAATAATATGGACTGGTATTAGTTAGGGATTCCTTAAGTATAGAATTGTTATTTTTCGGGCTGAAGGAAATTTTTACGAAAATGAAACCCCCTGGACTCTACTATGGGCAATTCAGACTCTCTAAATATGAACGCCTCGAGCACTAACTACTTTAGGCTCGTTAAAATAATAAGGTAGTAGTAGTTTAGAGATCCTTTGGGAATTGAATTATTCTTTTCTAGGCCCAAAGGAATAACTATGAAAAAGAAGCCCCCATGGAGCTCTCTTTCTGGTCATTTCCAGCTCTCTAAAGAAGAAATGCCCCAGGCAGTCATAATTCCAGGCCTGGTTAAAATCCATGGATTGATAAGCAGTTCCCTTTTTCTAAAAATAATGAGTAGATTGGTCTATGACAATAGATTTGAAGGTTTCGAAATCATGACAGACAACCTATGCCATATACTTTGTTCAGATTCAGTTGTTTTTTTATGAGGATCTCAGAATTTGATTCAACATACTCTGTTCAAAATGCCTAGGTTTCATCCTCTATTCAAAATGCCTATATTTCACGCTCTGTCCAGAATGCAACTCATATTACATACGAGGGTCCTAAGATTTTTCCTAAATTTGGGTCCTATAATCACACATTTGCTGTCACAATATGTGCAAAGAAACCTTCTACATCATAAAAAGAAATCATTTTTATATATGCTAACATGTTTTCTGCTAAACAGTTGAATGCCAAGGGATTAGCACTTCAATTTCAAAAATGTTCACCACCTATCGGACAAGGGATCGAGGTCCTAATCAAGATTGTTGGTCTTTGACCTCAGTCTCTTTCGATTGAATACAGTTTCCTTTTTGTTGGATGCATGAGGGCATGCATCAGAATCGGCATGGGAGGATGTTCATCCCCCGTTTTGTTCGCATTACTAACATTTTCAATCACCATTTTGACCTCTTTTTGGCACTCCTGAACCTACTTATTTTCTATTCTACTATCCTAATCACTTTCCCATTCTCAATTTTGAGGTAAAGTCTTTTATGATTACATTTTTCTATTTTTTCGTGGATTTAAGTAGATATGAGTAGTTGATTCCTAAACTAACTAATTATTATGATGAAGGTGTAGACCTCCTAGCAGATGTGTAGGATGACAGTAGGAAGAAGCAGCCAATGAACCATGGTTCCCCACTTTTGTACTCAAGAGCCGCCTTTGGATTCAATACTCAAACATCACTGTGGATAAGAAGCCGTGTGCTTCTGGATGGTAGGCTACCTCCAGCCATGAAAGGAATGCATTCGGTCCCAAGATCCTTGTTATCCTCTCTGTACCTAGAGCATACACTAAGTTTGGGATCGGTTATAGGTTGTTGAACCAATTTGGACCAGTTGTTCAAATCTATCCATTGTGAAGGAGTAGATTAGTTGGACTATTACGATTTACCATCTTTAGTTCAATTTCTTAAACTTAATTAAATGCCTATAAAAGGTTGTGATGTAATATGTTAAGCTAGCACTCAAACGTTGAAGTAATTGCTATGTATTTCATGACTTGTTTTTAATCGAAGATACTGACAATGGTTCTACCTTGAATTTGGATTAAGTTTTTCAATGAATTGTTGATGATGACAATTTGATTGCGTTTGAAATCTCTCATTTACTGTAAGTTAATTAGCTCCCAGGTGCAGTCGGGCCCACCCATCTGGGTTTCGCTTTGTATATTGCATAACAGTGACACTGTGTGATTAGTTACAGCCAATTATTCTTTCACTACGAATTAGTTTCGGTTTGGTTTGATGCATGACAATTATCTTAGTTCGGTTGCTTAGAGTATGCATACGCATTGATTCTTTTTAAGCCCTTTGTTTCCATAATCTGCAATTGAATTCCTGTGTGATCCTCATTTTGCTTTCAGAACAACATTATGCTTTGCTCATAAACCTTGCCATCATATTGATTTGTAATTGACATAGGTGTGCTACATGGTCATTTGATGAATGAAACAAATTTGTTTATCCATTGATAGTGTTGAAATTTCTTTAATATTTAAATCTCTTCAGTGATCAGGGATGAATGGGATTCGAGTTAATTAGAGTGATATTAGTCTACCCACCAAATAGTTCTTTGTTTCCTCTAAGAACTGGATCAAGTTGACTATCTATTGTATTATTTTGCAAGCAATGTGACATAAGGAAATACTCATTGATTGTTTGAACGATGTAATTGGTATAACCTTGGTTTGATTTTAAGATGATTGGATTGATCATTAAGTTATCTGCATAAGCATACATACATTGCTTTCAGAAGTGTTGGATGATTTATTATCGCTTTAGTCATGTTTCATTTGGAAAATAGACTCTTGGATTGATTAATGGATTGTGTGGATTGAATGCAGAATACAAAATAACTCTTTGTGTGATTAGTTGTTAATGCAAACTCATTAGTTTAGTTAGATAAATGCTTTCCCTTGTTTTGTGTGATGATTGAATTCATTAGTTCAATTGGATAATTGATTTCCCCTATTTTGTGGAGTGCTTGATTACATTTCCCATAGTTAGATATCAATTGGATTTTAACAGCATCACATTGAATCTAAATAATGTTATTTTCTAGTGAGGATTGGTGTGATTACATAGTGATTTGAAGTACAGTTTCTCTGAAATTGTTTGATTGTATTTCTATGTATTGAATAGACTAAATGCTTGAAGTTGTTCTCATCATTATGATTAATTAGGACTTTTAAGTGGTTTAATTGCAAATACAAAATTGAGTTAGTGAGTGACAGTGAAATAGTGTGATTGTTCAGTTCAATACTCAACTTCAAAATCCTTGTTAGTAGGGTAACAAGCCATTAGGTATAGATTGCTAGAGGATTGAACTTCTATTACAAGTAGAAGACCTTTGTTCCTTTTAAGTGTAAACTGGAAGAGCTAGAGCTAGCATTTGAGCATTTGATTGATTGAGTCTTGTGTGATTAGGAGTTCATTTTCATCACTTGAGATCAGTAGTAAATAGTTCAGTAGCCTGTTAAGTTCAGATTTGAATGCTAGGTAGAGTTCATAAAGATTTCTGAAATCTCTAGTTTAAATTTGATTGTTGAGTCTGCTTATGATAGCTAGATGTTTGACTTCTTTCAAGTTTTCAAGTATTAATGTTTTTATTACTCCACTAATTATTATAAGGAAATGTTAAAACTCTAATCTAGCCCTGAACAAAGAAAGTGCAAGGCAACTCGTGCTTAAGAACCCTGGGTTGGCAATTAATATTAAGAGGTTTAATTCGTCAATTTAATATCTCAACAAACGGTGACAACAATAATAACATATGCAACACATTAACAACAAGATTCATATAATTTCATTTGAATCAGTTCATAAACAAGTATGTAAGTTAAACAACATATATCATTAAGGTAGCCAGAGAAGTCCAACTACAATAACAACATATGCATGAAAATGTGTTGGCTCTTATTGTTAAAGAAGTGTAAGTCACAATCATACACCACACCATGTAAACATGCTAGCCCTATCAGTAGAACGTTACAGCCACATTCACGTGCTCCTTCAAAGAGATGTACTAGCTCCATGTAGTGGAGAATCCAAGTCACGTTAAAATATTGTCCAAGTCTTCTTCAAGATAGTCTTAGTATAAGCTTGGCTGACCAAAAGCCTATACAATGAGTTATGAGGGACTATTTATAGCAAAGGGTGGGGTGACCCTTGACATTCCCCTTTGTGATAGTTCAACTAACCTCATGACTCTTCACCTACTCTATGACTGCTACATCCAACTGTTGACACTTGACTTACACTTGACATGACTCAACATTACAATGCACATGTACTCATGTGAGATAACATGGCTTGAGCAAGCCTTGCAAGACATCACTAACACTCAGTCCATTGTGGTGAGACCAACTCTTTGACATGCTTGTGATGGTGAAGTTGGTGAGTTGATGCCAAGCTTGGTCATCCGTGATGGTGTGCATGCACCTCATGGTGACATCTTGTTGAAGTGAACTCTTGCCTCTGTTGCAACCAGTGCATTGGTTAGGCCCCTTCATCCAACTAGTCTACTAACATGTGCATGGTATTCTTGGGTACAGTTGAAATGGAAACACACTAATGCATAGTGTCCATGTTGATCTTCAAGTGTGTGTTGGTGGTCAAGTGCCTCAACTTGCCAAAGTGCATGTTCAGCCCCAGTTGGACTTGTTTCTTTTCTTCGCCTTGGTGAGTGCGTTGAATGGGTTGGATTGCATGTGTGCGCTCAACAACATGCATGCTATTGGATCCTTTGCATGCGATTAACAACAATGCTCACCATGTTTTCTCTATGTCTACTGATGGGATGGATCCTTAACTTGTATTGTCATAGTTTCATCTGTGAATGCATGTTGTGCCCACTAATGTTCATGTTCCTGCTGTAACTCATCGGTCTATCTGTGTAGCTTCATGTTCTTCCTGAGTTGCTTCTTTAGCACATGAAACTACTTCTTTGTTCCATCTTCTGCCTTCACACAATCTTCATGCCATACCATCACTTCATAGTCTAAGACTCCAAAGTTGCTTTCATTATTAGTGGATCTTCTTGACCTTGCAACTTTTCTCCACCTCTATGTTGTCAACAACCTTCCTCTTGCATCCGTTGTGTTCGACGCATTTGTTGCACTCACTGCATTAGGTATGTTACCTTCATCTATTGTTCATGATGCTTCTCACTGTGATGTTGCTTCTTGATGTCCTTGTCCATGAACAACTTTATGTATTCATGAGTAGGTAAGTCCATGAACACTTGATCGACTACATCCCCAAGTGTGCTCAGAATGGTGTCTTCATCTCTGCTCTCTTGGAAACCAATGTACCTGTACTGTCAAGAGGCAGATGAACACCTATGATGCCTAGAGACATGGAAACACTCATAGCAAGCAATCTGCCAGTCGGAAACCAAAATGAACATGAGATCTGACTTGTAACATACCTGGGTGAATGATTGTGAAGGTTGCACAATTTCAACTGAGAGGTCAGGAGACCGACTGTCAAGACTACACAAGGCATAGCCCAAGCTGCTAGGAGACTAACTGACTGCTAGAAATGCAAAATGTGCAATCCAGTTGGGAAGTTTCCTGTTGGGGTTGTAGAATGCGAGATTCCAGCTGGGAAAGGCTACTGGCCCAGGGACATATTTTCACAAATTTTTGGGCCATACAGCCACTAACCTCCAGAAATGTGCAATTCAATCCAGGAGGTCAGTGCTAGGTCATAATGCACAAATATGGAAAGGAAGGTGAGCCTTACTTCTCCAGATTGTGTAATGCAACCTTAGTGAAGGCAAAGATCGAGCCAAAGTTGGCCTGACTCACCAATGGGAAACTTAAAGCGAGTTAAGTTGATGAAATTCATGGTGACACTAAGTGATAGAATAAGTTATAAATAGTGCATGAAAAACATGAATGGAGGATTGAGCAAACATATCAACATGCATGTGGGTCAGGCCATTCGTTGGTTGGGCAAATCCCCATGCAAAACAGTTTCATGCATGCGACAGCAGTGAGATAACAATGAAAATTGAAACAGAGCTAGGACAAGCTAGAATATATGTAAATGATAGCAAGTGTTTGAAGAAATCAAGCAAACAACACTCCCACAAGCGAAAACACAAAAAACGATAGAAATGTAGCACAGGGCATGGGAAGCGGGCTAACCATAAAGAAGCTAAGCTAAATGTGACAACTGGTCCTAGATGTGTTGTGGGATGTCACAACTACGAGGTTGATGTGAGGAATGAGCTCTGTAGCATCCGATTGATGAGTTTTAATAACATCATGGTTATGACGTGCATGCCACAAATCTAGGGGAAGTGACACTTGGAGGGAGGTTTCTAAATTGTTCCTTGCATGTAACCACCAACTACTAAACATAGATCCCTAAAACAAGGGATGCATTTCCATGTTACCTTCGGAGAAGTAGCCTATGCATGCAAGTATATTTTGCTTGATCCCAAAGGGAACCGGTCAACTCAGCTACACATGCAAGCGACTGCTCAACTGCTGGAAAAGAATGCACATTTCTGACTATCAGCTGCGCTGATTACCCAAAGGGGATTGCATAATTTCTGGGCCCAGTAGTTGACTGTTGACTAGATTTGTGAAAATTTTGGGTTGAATTGCCCGTTGATGGGAAAAATTTCGCAATGCCTACTGGGAGGGCAAACAAGATTTCGCAATCCTAGAGCCCAACAACAGACTGTCAGAAGGAATTATGCAATTATTGGAGGGAACTGCTGGCTTCCCTCCAAAAATGTGTAAATTTCACTAGCTCAACTTACAGCTGGACCAAGTCCAGAGGAGCAGCCTGTGAAAGGGAAAGATCAAACTGTGATCGAAAAGTTGCCTTTGATCAAGAAAGACACTCAAGCTATTGGGAGACTCCAAAATAGGCTAAGGAAAAATTTTGGAGTGTGGTTGTAGCCGCTACAACACTTAGCGACACACTGGTAGAACTCCAGCTCTTTGAATGGACCTTGTTCATGAAAAGCAAGTCTAACACCCCCAGAAGTATTGTTTAGTTCTTAGCTCATCTTGGTTTCACACTAACTTGATTTTAAGATGTAGCATCTGCCAGACTCTTGGTTAATTGACACAAATTCCAAGCCAAGGAGAAAAAATTGTTTCGATTGGGGTTGAGGGGTATATAGGTGAATAAGCAGTACAGTCGTCAGAGTCTTAGTTTCATCTCCGGTGTTGCTCCACTGCCAGTAGGCCTGGACAGTACCTCAGTGGTGTCACATACGAACACAAGCATGGTTCCGCTGCCAACGAGCCTGGTCAGTACCCCAGTGGAGTTACTTGCATCACCTCCCTGTGCAAGAAGCCTTTATCTTCTTTTGCCTTATTCATTTTTTTCATTTTGAAATTTTTGACTTTTCATTTTTTTTTTTCATTTTCACTGTGCAAAACACTTATTCATTTCAGAGGTGGAAGAGGGATTCCGAATTATTGATAGCATAAGAGGTTGTTCCAGTAGAGAATTATTTTATTGTATGTCTGACGTGCCTATTAAGGTTTTCCCCCTCACCTTACTCTACTTGATTGAGTTGACAAGGGTTAACCCAAAAATAATCGACTAGAGAGGGTGACACTAGTTAGTGCACAAGCGTTGTGTTTACACCATGGTTCACTTCGAAGAGTACATATTTTCCTTCGATGTATCATAGACTAAGAGTAACAAGTTCATCATACAGAGAAAAGAGAACAATTAACCAAGTAGTGATAGTTGCACAAACCCTCTTGTACTTTACCAAACTCGTTTCATGAGTCACACATGGTTTCATGAGAACTAAGCTATGAACAAAATAAGTGAATGAACTAACAATCAACAAAGCAAAGCAAGAGCAGAAGTGAAAATGAAAGTGAAACAAGTAAACAAACAAGCAAACAAATCATGTAAGCAAACAAGCATGCAAGCAAACAACTGAAAGCAAACACTACTCATACTCCTACACTAACGGTGAATGGACCTAATCATGTGAAGTGATACTTCCAATGCAACCATCAACACATTGGTAGACCCATGTAAGTGAAGTCTTGGTCCACGAGTAACCCAGTTATGTGGACCGACATACAAGAAAGATATGATAGTGAAGATAGCCACACTTCGTGTTTCAAAGTGCCCATGGGGCATAAGTGAGTACATGTGCTTGATGGATAGTCCATGGACTTATCATGGTGATGTGTGACACTACATGCAACTTTGAAGCAAAAGCACACTCTTGACTGAGACATGCAAGAAAACGAAAGAAACAAAGATAACTTGCGTCACGCATGAGTGCTTGGAATGTAAGACTCCTCCAATGCATGAACAATGGGATCATGCAGTTCGAGTGGAGGAAGTGTGATATGTGTGTGAGATGGATCTTCAATGCATAAAAATGAGTGATGAGGAGTCTTGGTTGATTGAACAGTTTCATGATCGAAAGTGAGACTGACCCCAAGAGAGCAAGGGCCTGACATAACCATCAGCTTGGGCTGAAGTGCCTTGACATTCTTGGGTGTCTCAGCTTCATCATTACGTAGATCATCATTAAATGATGGCTTCGAAAGATCAACTGCAATAGATTCATAATCGTGATAAAAAATGGAAGCAAATGGATCACAACTACCATGATCAGAAAAATTAATGAATTCTTCGGCATCCTCATGATCAGATGAATCAAATAGAGGGGTAGATGAAAATTGAGCAAACTCATCCTCTATGTTTCTAGAAAATATAGATGAAGGAGCAAGTGGATCTTCAATGAATAATTTATCCTCTCTATTGTCGAATGGTGGACTAGTATCTGGTGAGTCCAACGAGTGATCAACAATGGGTGCATCCATAGATGAAGACACACATACAAAATCATGGATGGCAAGTTCACCAAAGAAACTAGGAAGGAACAGAGGAGGCTCAGACGAAAGGGAGTCATCCTTCATCGAGTGTTGATGTTCAAGCTCCCACTCATACTCTTCATGAATGACAACACATGTTGGTTGTGCAACACCAACTCCGTCAGTGGGTTGTTCCTCATTCACAACAAGTGAAGAGTCTGGAATGGACAAACACAAGACAACATCATCCGGAGGAACACCTGGATGTGAAGACGAAGGTCGAAGAAAATAATGCATATGGGAACTCGAAGGACTAACAACCAACTCTACGTGAAAATTGAGTGGAGTGATGTTGGGAGGGTGTGAAGAATGAATAGATGTGGGAACATGATCCTCAACATCACTGGACAATTGTGGAACTAATGAATGAAAGGGAGGCGGACAGTCTGTTGAGGCAGTGCCTACTCCTGCATGGGATTGTGTAGTTCCATCAGTGAAGAAGGTTGAGTGAGGTTTTACATCAAGCTTTCTCTTGGGATGGGACAATTTCTTAAGTCAATACTCAAACCAGTCCCAAAGATAAGAAAACTTCATCTAGCCCTTTGAAGATTGAAACTGTAAGTCACGAAAGTGCTGCCAAAAATCAATAACAGATTCATGCGAAGCCCTCCGTTGCTATAATAGTTTCTGGTCAAGATGCTCTAGATTAAAATGATGGAACGTGTCTTAAATAAGATCACATAAGCACTGACATGAGTGCACGATGTCAGGCGGTAAGGTGAGCACCCAATGAAATGGGGATTCGTGAAGTGTGAATGCAAGCAACAGACTGACTTGTTCATCAGTGAACTCATCTTCCTCATAAATCATGGAAAGGAAGTTATGTAAGTGCTTAGGCCAGGCCACTTCGCCTTCACCATCATACATGTGAGTGGACAAGAGATTGAAAAGCTTCCCTGAGATGGAGACATCTTCATGATTCGAAAAACACCTTGGGGGAAGAAGAATGCAAGACTCCATGAAAGATATGAAAAGGTTCAAAACTAGATGAGAGGACACTGATTGTCATCAGGCCCTCCTTCTAGCACCAGAAATGTTGATGGTGTTAGACTCCCCAACATGTCAAGGGCATCTCCCCAGTAAGAAGTTCTAATTAGACCTCAGACCGTTTGGTGTAGGAGTCCCAGCAGTGGATCGTAAGGTAATGGCTTGACTGCGATGTCACACAGAGTCAAGTAAGATAACACTATCAGTAGCAAGCGTGTGACTAATGCAGTGAGTCAAGGAATAAGTATGAGAGGTTCAAAGGGATCAGTCCCAACTTGGCTAGGAACACACTACCACAAAGGACCTGCATAGCTTTCGACAGAGTAGTTGACACGGATGCGGCAGTCACAACATACAAGGTAAGATAACACAAACAACACTCACGGATCAGTTCGAGACGAGTGTGACGGTTGATATAAAAAGTTTCAGAGAAAGATTTGTTTGGTGTTCGGAAGAGCAGTCGACACAGACGATGACAACATTTAACAAATGCAGCACATTAAAAACAAGATTCATATAATTTCATGTGAACCAGTTCATACACAAGTACGTAAGTTAAACAACATATATCATTAAGGCAACCAGAGTAGTCCAACTACAATACAACATATGCATGAAAATGTGATGGGTCTTATTATTAAAGAAGTGTAAGTCACAATCATACAATACACCATGTAAACTTGCTAGCCCTATCAATATAACGTTACATCCACATCCACCTGCTCCTCCAAAGATATGTACTAGCTCCGTGCATTGGAGAAGGAAAGGTGTGTTACAATACTGTCCAAGTATTCTTCAAGATAGTTTTAGTAGAAGCTTGGCTGACCAAAAGACTATACAATGAGTTATGAGGGACTATTTATAGCAAAGGGTTGGGTGACCCTTAACATTCCCCTTTGTGGCATTTCAACTACCCTCATAACTCTTCACCTACCCTATGACTGTTATGTCCAACTGTTGACACTCGACTGACACTTGACATGACTCAATGTTACAATGCACATGTACTCATGTGACATAACTTGGCTTAAGAAAGCCTTGCAAGACATCACTAACACTCTGTCTGTTGTGGTGAGATCAACTCTTTGACATGCTTGTGATGGTGAAGTTGGTGAGCTGATGCCAAGCTTGATCATCCATGATGGTGTGCATGCACCTCATGGTGACATCTCGCTGAAGACAACTCTTGCCTCTGTTGCAACCGGTGCATTAGTTAGGCCCCTTCATCCAAATCATCTGCTAACATGCGCATGGTCTTCTTGGGTATAGTTGAACTAGCAACACACTTATGCATTGTGTCCATGTTGATCGTCAAGTATGTGTTGGTGGTCATGCACCTCAACTTGCCGAAGTGCATGTTTAGCCCCAGTTGGACTTGTTTCTTGTCTTTGCCTTGGTGAGTGTGTTGAATGGGTTGGATTGCATGTGTGCACTCAATGACATGCATGTTGCTAGATCCTTTGCATGCGATCAACAACACTTCTCACCATGTTTTCTCTATGTCTGCTATTGGGATGGACCCTGTACTTATACTGGTGCAGTTTCATTCGTGAATGCATGTTGCACCCGTTGTTGTTCATGTTCCTGCTGCAACTCATTGGTCTGCTTGTGTAGCTTCATGTTCTTCCTGACTTATTACTTTAGCACATGAAACTCCTTCTTTGTTCCATCTTCTAACTTTTTCGCGATCTTGATGTCGTGCCATCAATCCATAGTCTAAGTCTCCAAATTTTCTTTCATTATTAGTGGATCTGCTTGATCTTGCAACTTTTCTCGGCCTCTATGTTGTCAACAACTTTCCTCTTGCATCTGCTATGTTCACTACATTTGGTATGCTACCTTCAGTTGTTGTTCATGATGTTGCTCATTATGATGCTGCTACTTGATGTCCTTGTCCATGAACAACTTGACGTCTTCGTGAGTAGGTAAGCCCATGGACACTTGATCGACTTCATCCCCAAGTGTGCTCAGAATATTGTCTTCATCTTTGCTCTCTTGGAAACCATTGTACCTGTACTACTGAAAGGAAGATGAACACCTGTGATACCTGGAGACATCGCAACACTCATAACAATCAATTTGTCAATCTAAAACCAAAATGAAAATGAGAACTAACCTCCAACATATTTGGTTGAATGATCATGAAGGTTGCGCAATTTTGGCAGGGAGGTCGGGAGACCAACTATCAAGATTGCACAAGGCACATCCCGGGTTGCTAGGAGACTAACTAACTACTGGAACTGCAAAATGCACAATCCAGTTAGGCAGTTGGCTGTTGGGTTTGCAGAATGCGCGATTCCAGCTAGGAAAGGTTGCTAGTCAGGGACAAATTTGTGCAAATTTTGGGGCCAAATAGCCACTGACCTCCCGAAATGTGCAATTCTATCTAGGAGGTTAGTGGTAGGCTAGAATGCACAAATCTGGTGAGGAAGGTGAGCCTTCCTTCTTCAGATTGCACAATGCAGTCTTGGTGAAGGCAGAGATCGAGCCAAGGTTGGCCCGACTAGCCGACGAGCAACTGAAAGCAAGTTAAGTTGATGAAATGCATGGAAACACTAAGTGATAATAGAAGTGATAAACAGTGCATGTAAAACATGAATGGAGGATTGAGCAAACAGATCAACATGCATGTGGGTGAGGTCATTCGCCGATTCGGTGAATGTCCGTGCAAAACAGTTTCATGCATGCGATAGAAGTGAGATAGCAACGAAAATTGAAACATATCTAGGAAAAGCTATAATATATGTAAACAAGAATAAGCATTTGAATAAATCACGAAAACACCACTCCCACAAGCGAAAACACAAAAAGCGACAAAAATGTAGCACAAGGCATGGGAAGCGGGCTAACCCCAAAACAACTAAGCTAAATGTGCCAACTTCTCCTAGATATGATGTGGGATGTTAGAGCTATAAGGTTGATGTGAGCAATGGGCTCTGCAGCATCTGGTTGATGAGTTTTGACAAAATCGAGGTTATGACGTGCATGCCACAAATCTAGGGGAAGCGACACTTGGAGGGAGGCTTATGAATTGTTCCTTGCATGTAACCTCCAACTGCCAAACATAGATCCATGAAACAAGGGATGCCTTTGCATGCTACCTTGGGAGAAGCAGCCTATGAATGCAAGTTTATTTTGCTCAGTCCTGGAGGGAACTAATTAACTTAGATGCACATGCAAGAGACTGCTCAACTACTGGAGAAAAATGCGCATTTATGACTATTAGCTGGGCTGATTGCCCAAAGGGAATTATGCAATTTCTGGGCCCAGCAACTGATGTTGGCCAGATTTGTGCAAATCTTGGGATGAACTGCCTGTTGATGGGAAAAATTGCACAATTCCTACTGGGAGGGCATACATGGTTGCATAATCCTGGAGCCCAGCAGTAGACTATTAGAAGGAATTGCACAATTCTTGGAGGGGACTGCTGGTTTCCCTCCAGAAATGCACAAAATTGCACTGGGAAGCTGCTCAGCCTACAACTAGACCAAGTCCGTAGGAGCAGACTATCAAAGGAAAAGACCAAATTGTGATCGACAGGACGCCTTTGAGCAAGAAAGACATTAAAGCTTGAGGACTTGACGAAGCAAGGCAAGCTGCTGTGAAGGTTGGCTCCAAAACAAAGAAAGAAAATTTTTGGAGGGTGGTTGTAGCCGCTACAAAAGTACCTTAGCATACCCGGGGAGGATACCTTGTCTGCAAGATCATCAAATTAGTGTGATGCATGTACAACATAACCATAATAAGATATAGACATATATCAATAAGTGCATCAATGCATAACCATCATACTAGCTAGGTCCATTCATCTATGCAAGGCCATATCAAAGATGCATGCTATGACCTCATGCATGACAACAAGCAATACTCTAGCATACACATTTCCTCATGCAACTATCCACCTACATGAGCAATGCCTAATCAACTACACATATGCATAACCACATGTAGTCGAGCATAAGCAATCAATTCTTGTAATCAACCTACAAGATTGATGCATGTAATCAAATAAATAAGAATATAACCCAACATACAAGAATGTAATCAAGTTGCATATAATTGTATAACCATTCATATACTCATGACAATGCATTCCATAAAATCAACATCAATTTACTCATGATAACCTTACTTCTACCATGATCAATATGATGCAGTGCAATAAGCACATGGAATGCTGGTGTAAGAGCCACACACACAACTGACATGCATGCATGAGCGACACATTCACCCATATATGTAGCACTAGATATGACCCAAAGGGAGCATAACCTGGCTCTGATACCAATCTGTAACACCCCCTCCCAGGTCTACCCAAATTAACCATGCCAACAGAGGTAAACGTGAGGAGAGATGCTACTACAATCAAATTCGACCTCCTATGTCACCTTAAAGAAGTGGAATTGATGGAACATCACATACAATCATCCAACATCATCAACAGACCCCCCAGGAGACAAGTTAGCCACTCAGACAATGTATCCCTGGGTCTCACTGCTATTCTACAGCTCTTAGGCCTTAGTTGCTCTCATGCTATGGGCAAGGGTCGACCAAAAACCTAAAGTCACTCTCACAAGCCTGCCTGCTAGCAACTATGGTCCAGAATTGCTAGTTCTATGCTAGTGTCTCCTAGGATTTAAGCCACTTTTCTAGCTCATAATCCTGACCTTTGCCCAGAACTTTTTGTAACTTCCAGAATTCAATAAAGACATGATAATAATGTTGATCAATCAAAAATCACCCTCAGGACTAGGCCCGAGCATCTCCAACTAGGACTGGTATTCTGTCAAACACTTGGCATCAATGCAACCTATAGGTCTAGGATACAAGACACAGAATAAATGACTAAATCAACTTATGAAACATAACCAAAAGGATCACCTCCTTCTCCATTGAACTACTACATCATCAATTAGGTATTGCATCCATCCATTTAATAGTTACAAGTAAATATATGAAATAATCATGACATGAATCAGTCATTCAACCATGATTATAACCAACATAAAACAATATAAATATTAGAGATATGACAACCATTAAATCCACATATAAATCACTGCAAAAGTAAGAGAACTTAACTTTTATTAATCATAGGCAAATCCGAACAAGTTTGGGACTTCCGCGTACCACTCTACCATAGACATAGCTGAACCAAATCTCTCTTTTAGCTAGTCACCCCCGTTCCATATTCCAAGCATGAATGTGGGATCTCATAGAACAACCAATCCAAGAAAAACCAAGGGAATCCAGACGTTAATCCACATCCACCCTCATCCAACCATATTCACATCAAAATCGGTGCTCTGATCACAACCAAACATAACTTGGAATGCCATCCAGAATCCATCACTATCCTTGAGGAATTTTCCGTCTTCTTGTCTCCCATGCATTACCACAATCCAAACCATGATCACTAGGCCCTAAACCAAGATTGCTCCCTCATGCTTTATCCTGTATCCCACCAAAACCAGTCAAGTGATTCCTAGGCCTTTGGGAATGAACCTTGAGACCACCTCCACCCCAGATTCTGAAATCCATCTGACAATTTCAAAGCTTAAAAACTGGAATAAACATCCCAACATACTATGGCATCCATAAAAAGGCTAGGCTAGGATGAAAACCATCGTCATAACCCAACAAGACCATACCACTGATAGCAAGAGAACCATACACCAACATGAAAATCCATGCATGTCCAAACCAACTAGGAAATCACACATGCAAAAGGTTACTTGCAATTATTCCTACTGAAGCTGCTTGATCATGCTTTCCTTACCTTGTTCCTTACTTGTTTTTCCTTTCCTTTCCTTGCCTTCCCTTTCCTTTGCTCCAAACTAGAGTGCTCCAAGAAAACTCTAAGTGACCAAGAGAGTGAGAGAGAGAGAAAGAATAATGAGAGAGCTCCAAACTTGAACTTGACAAAATCCATGAACTAATCCTCAGAAGAATTTTTATGCGTGAGGCCTCTAATTTCTTCATTTTCCATTATTTTCCTTCAATTTCCTCCTCACATGCAACTTGTGACTTTTTACCTTCCTTTTTTCCTAATTCCTTTATTTTCATAGATAAATGTGCCAAAAAATCCTTTTTTCCTTTTAATGCCTTTGCCTTAGCCTTTTCCAATTTTCCTTAGCAAAAACACACATCTAGTGATGCCCACTAGGATATATTTGCCCAACATTCAACTTGGAATAAGTGTTCCTTAATCGTGGTCTTATTTTGCCTTTATTAACTTTTATTACATGAAATTTTCACCAGGGATGTTACAGGAAGCCGAATGTGTCTCACTTTAGGATTTTTGGAGTCTCTATTTACTGGCATGTCTCCAACAATTTGGGAAGAAGCTTGAGCTGACAATAGAGTTGGGAGTTTTTGTGGGTTTTACATACCTTCCTTCATAATGAAATTTTTGCAAAAGGATGTAAAGTTTGATGTGGAGAAAGTGATGCAGTGCTCTCTTGAGAGGGAGCTTCAGATCCTACCATAAGAGGATCTTTTAGCTCCAAAGGAGGAGCCTCAGGAAGTTGTGGAGCAACCACATATAGAGGAGAAGAGAGTGAGACATCCACTCAGGTAGAACCATCCATAGAAGGTAGAAAAAGAACTAGGGAAGCTGATAGATTAATGAAGGATTCGAGGGAGAATGTGCGAGCTCCTTCAAATTTGCGCAACCAAAGGAGGTCACCTAAGAGGTACATTTCCTACATGGCTCTAATGAATGAGCTTATAGAGACCGAGCCATCCTCTTTGGAGGAAGAAGTTGAGAAACCATTTTGGGTTGATACAATGGTGGAAAAATACGAATCCATCATGAAGAACAGTGCTGGGGAAGTGGTCCCAAGACCTGTAGATAAATCAATTGTAGGTTAGAGATGGATATTCAAGGTTAAGCATGAAGCATATAGAAGCTTAGAGAAGTATAAGGCCATATTTGTGGCCAAAGGATTCTCTCAAGTTGAGGGAATTAACTATGAGGAAACCTTTGCTCCTATAGCAAGATATTCAACCATTAGATCAATTATTGCACTGGTTGAGCAGATGGGTGGAAGATCCACCAGATGGATGTAAAAAAAACATTTATCAATGGTGTTATTAAGAAGGAGGTGTACATCGAGCAACCAAAAGTTTTTGAGACATTTGATTGGGAGTCTCATGTGTGCAGACTTGGGTGAGCATTGTACGGTATCAAATAGACACCTTGAGTTTGGTACACCAGGATTGACAATTATCTCATTGGTCTGGGCTACGCCAAAAGTGAAGCAGATGTGAATCTCTATCATATTTTGGCAGAAGGTAAATTTCTTATCATTGTTTTATATGTTGATGATTTAACATTAATAGGTGATGAGCAGCCAATCAACTCTTGAAAGGAGGACCTTGCAAGGGAATTTGAGATGAAGGACATTGGTCTCATGCACTACTTCCTCAAGCTGGAAGTATGGCAAGGTGATAGGGAATTGTTTGTGTCTCAAGGAAATTATGTCACCGAGATACTGCAGAGAATACACATGGAGAGTTGTAAGCCCATGGAGACACCTCTAGCAATCAACTAGAGGAAGGAGAATACCACTTCAGGTGAAGAGGTGGATGCTACCATTTACTGGAAGTTAGTGGGTTCACTAATGTATCTTGTGAACACACAACCCGATATGTGCTATGCAGTCAACCAAATGAGCCAAGCTATGGTTAGGCCAACCAAATTATATTGGAAGGCAACTAAACATGTTCTATGATACCTTAAAGGAACTACGCAATATGGATTATGGTACATATGGACAAAGGGAGTGAAGTTGTGTGGCTTCACATATGCAAATTGGGCATAGAGTCCATCCAATTGAAAGAGTACATCAGGAGGAATTTTTAGTGTTGGGGCTGTAGAGGTTTCCTAGTACAACATGAATCAAATATTTGTGGCACTTAGCTCGGCAAAAGCAGAATACATGGTTGCAAGTTAAGCAACATGTGAGGCAATCTGGATGAGAATAATACTTGTAGGATTGTTTGGTCATATGATGGATTCAACTATGATATGTTGTTATAATTATAATTGCATTAAGCTCTGTGAGAATCTGATATTTCACGATCGATCGAAGCATATAGATATTTGATATCATCATTTACGAGACTGTGTGGAGAGGCAAATAATGTTGCTAAAATATATTCCGACAGAGGAACAAGATGTTGACATCCTGACAAAGGCTTTGTCAAGAGGGAAGTTCAAGTTCCACAAGTGCAAGATAGGGGTGGTTGATAATCCATTTCTTGCTAAAAGGGAGTGTTGAGAAATGCAACAAGAAAGTCTCAATTTGACTTTGCCTTGGTCAACTTGAGAAAATTCAAATTTCCACATCATCGGACAATTTGGATGCACTTAACTTGTGTGACATGAATCTTGTCACTCAGTTAGGTCAGTAAATTTGAGTTAGAGGGCTTGGAGTTTAGTTAAGCATGTGTGGTTGCTAAATTTTAGTAATCCAGTTCAGTTATTTCTAGTTGTGTTTAGTTAAACTAGTTATAATAGTTAGAGGAACTAGTGGACGGTCAGTTGTGCAGTGGGGCAACAATCTAACTCAGTGATCATCCTGTTAACTAATCAATCAGCCTAAAATAACTAGTGCATGTAGAGAATTCATGTTCCTAGTAGTGGTGGGGATTCCAAGGCAGTGTAACAAGCAGTTGTAAACAAGTTTGAGTGTACAAGTGTTGCAAGTAGTCGGATGATCAAACCTTAGTAATTACACAACCAACCAGAGGAAAATTCCTAAAAAATAGGGTTTAATTCTCTAGGAATTGCACAAGGAAATAGGGTTTCAAGCAGAGGCAAAAATTGACAAGGAAATAGGGTTTCAAGCAGAGGCAAAAATTGACTAAGTCTAGGTTAGATATTCTCATTGGGCATAGAGATAGGTTATTCACTTACAAGTTGAGCTCAGACAAAGCTAGCAATTGTAATACATCTCTATTCATCTGATTAATGCAAAGAGGCTTGAGGGGTTTTTACTAGTTGGTTTCCCCTAGAAAAAATATTGTGCATGTGTTATTTCTTATTGCATGTCTAAGATTGTTATTCTAAATTGTGAATTGAATTCCGCATATCAGTAGAGTAGAATTGTGTCTCTTGATTTAGATTAAAATTTCTTGAGCAATTGAATTTCTAACATCAAATTTGTACAATTAATTTCATTGAGATGAGAATCGTTGGACATGGGCAAGCTAGTGAGATCTGTAATCATAGTTTGGAGACTTAAGAGTGGCTCTAGCCTACCATGGGCAATCTTTGCCCCTGTGAATTGTATTGACTTGACTAGTTAAAACAATGGTGTGAAAATTGATCCGTTTAATCTTTATATAATATTTTTTCTATTAGAAATAAGAATTTTTATATTTAGCGAATTGGTTTTTTAAGACGATCTTCCTAAATATTCTATTTCTTCAATGTAACTTTGCACCTTTAGGAGCAATTGCTAGTTTAAAATTTTGAGATGGTGCATCCAAGCATTGGCCAATGAGATTGAAAACTTTTAATGAGTTGGAAAAGATACATTACATATGATTGAACATAAAATAACAAACACATATAGAACAAGATCCACTTAGTGGCAATGTAACTGCTTTTGCTTTTTTATACATTTCCACCATGTGACTTTTGTTTATTATACAAAAATACCATAAACTTATGAAATACACAAAATCCAATAAACAATATAAGTAATATTTTATCCAAAACATTAAATTTAATGAACAATTAATCTAAAAGCATTGAAATTAACTAACAAAATGAAATTAACATGGGGTATAAAACTAAAACAAAGAAAAATAATAAAATTGTTATGGCTTGAATTCAAACACGTTAGCGAAAAATTTACCATAAATTTTTTGGTACGTAAGGAATTAATAGTCCAACGCCATCGCTATATGTAATAATCACAATCTGCAAGCACAAGTGCAAAGTATACTTCAGATTTTCATTGCAAAAAAATTGGTAATAGTGACTTTCATCATTCAATGTTACAATAAATAATTGAATTTTTTTATAATAAGTATTTGGAAAAAGTGTGTATACATTATTATTTTTGGGGAATTGTAAGAGTTTTAAAGTGCCATTTTTCAATTTTAAAAAAAAAGTTAACAAATTATTTATAATTAATCTAAATTTTAAATTAAAATATATAATATATATTTAAATTTATAACATTTTTAAATTTTGTATGTGGAATTTATTTGTTAATTAGAGTTCTTTTAAGTAATTGAATGGGATATTTACTTGGATTTAAATTTTTATTAATCATACGTTTGAATATTATTGTAATTGGTTTTGAATTGCATTGAGAGAATCTTTTTTATTTATTTATTTTATTTTTATTTTAAAAAATTACTTAATTAATTTTAATATAAATATTTTATTTAAAATTTGAAATAAAGATTTTTTATAGAATTGAGTTCTTTGTGATTCATTTATATTTATACGAAGAATTTCGGCGTAAATCACATAAAGACAGACCTTTGTCGATGCGTTTCGAACCAACCAGTGTGGTTCATCGTCAGGACAAGTTGAAGACACAGATCCAGCCCAGCAAGTTAAATAGCCTGAGCAGAGACTCCAACGGTAAAAAAGAATCAGCGTAAATCACATGATGATACATTTGTCACACATTTCGAACCAATGAGTGTGATTCATCGTCAGGACAAGTTGAAGAATCAGATCATGGCTACATATTAAATAGGGATAGCAAATCTTCCAACGGCTAGGTTTGACTAAAAAAATGGCTATATTAGATCATACTAGACAAATGGGTATAATTGACCAAGAAACAGCAAGATTTGACCATTTAAAATGTTTAATTATAATAATATTATTATGCTAAAACAAATATTATTATAATACCTATCATGTGTTATTTTAAGTTAAAAGCTAACAAGATTTGAGATAACAATACTACATCTAGGGAATTTTTACAATAATATTGATTGAAATGTTAACATATAATAATAGATTTAGGGAAAATAACTACTAGTAATTGAAAGGATTTAATATTAATTGAACTAATGATAATTAATATTATATATATTATTATAATGTTATACTATTAATCTTATTATTAATGGCTTTTGTAACTAATAAATATAAATTTAATAGTAAAGCTATTTAATGGGAATATGTGTTAATATATCTAGGGATATTATAAATTGTAAGGATTTAATATTAACTAAAATAATATTAATAATTGTTATATTATTTATACTAGATCATTTAGATTAGTCATGAAAAGGGAATATTTATACTAATATTTAACATATATTATTAGTAATATTAGCTAAAGTAATGTTAGTTATTATTATATTCTGTTATATTATTATTATTATTATTATTATTATTAATGGTTTGTATAATTTATTAATAGAATTTAGAAATTTAAAACATTAAGTTATCTAATATAAGCTTAAACTTTTTAATTAAATATAAATTTTAGATCAATAACAATCTATAATAGATCATTTTTTTAAACTCATTGTGTTATTCCGTCGGGGCCCAAATCATTCCGTGGGGGCCCAAATCATGGAGACCGTAGATCTCCTTCGACCCAAAGGTGTAGATGAGGCCAGATGCGTCGGGGTCTAGGTTTTGGAGCCAGTCTCTTCGACATTGAATGTAGGATTGTAGGGGAGAGATTCCTAATGTTGTGTAGGGACTAGTAATTGATATAGTACTGGTCCCACCAAACCACCATAAATTGAGACTTGAAACCAATATTTAAACAAAAATAAATAACATTAAGTATAAATAAGTATTAATTTATGTCCAAAATTTCCCCATAGATTGACTGGGCCCACAACTATCCATAAATAGTATTTTACTACTTAAGACTGCAAACCATATTGACCCAACTAGAAAACAGCTAAAACCATAAAGGCTTCCAAAATGGTCTATTCCAGAAGTACAAAGCAGCAGCACTTCAACCCCCACTCATCAGAACTGCAGCTTTGCATCCCAAATAAATATGCCTACCTGCACATAACAAAAGGGAATGTATGTCAGCCATAACTGCTGTGTTGTTCAACAACTAAACACCCTATGTTCAATAAATGACACCCAACCCAATAACATTTAAACCCAATTTGTTCAATAAATGACACCCAGACCCAATAACTGCAATAAATGACACCCAACTCACTCTATTTCTCATTAAAACAGATCAAAGCACATGGATCAACAAATAACCAATTCCCACCCATTACATCACATCAAATTAAATCCAAACCACACATTCAAAATGAAGCCATTGCAATCCATGTGCATCCATGTCCACCAATTAAATTCAAGTGCCAAAAACTATAAAAGAATTCCACCCACTGTTGAAGTTGCATCTTATGCTTTCAAACTATTCAACAAACTTGAAGACAACATCACAAAACAATTGCCAATATATCCAGGTTAGTTATATCAATTACAACTCATTCTTCTTACAATTTTGTTTTCATTGTTTTCATTTATCAGATTTCCTACATGATCTGTCTAGCCATAACTGCTAGAAGGATACCTGGATGGTTTCACAAATAGCCATTGAAAGTCATTGTTCTTATAGTTTTTTTTTCACTGTTTTCATTTATCAGAGTTCTTACATGATCTGTCTGGCCATAACTACTAAAAGGATAATTGGATGGTTTCACAAACATCCATTGAAAGTCATTGTTCTTATAGTTCTGTTTTCATTGTTTACATTTACCAGAGTTCTTACATGATCTGTCTAATCATAACTGCTAAAAGGATAGTTGGATGGTTTCATAAACAACCATCGAATAAAAAGTAGGTTCTAAATACAACTATTTAGAAAAGTTAAAACCGTTCCTTAAAATAAAAAAAATGAATGCCTTCAACATAATTTTTTCAGTTCAATTTTCTAAAACTTTTCATGACTGATAAGTCCATTCCAAGGCTGATCACAACTGCAAGTTGTTCTCAACATAGAATTTATGTCTGGAATGGTGGCCATGGATTGCAATGGAGAAGTTGCAGTGCTGAGACACTTTTGGCAATGCCAAACAACAAAAAAAATGGAAAATGATATTTGAAACAACTATTATAGAAGCCTACTTGAATCCATATAAAAGTTGCTAAATTGATGAACAAGTAGGCAATTGAGAGACCACAAGGCTGATCACAGCTGCAAGTTGTTCCCAACATAGCATTTATGCCTGGAATGGTGGCCATGGACTGCAATGGAGAATTTGCAGTATTGAGACATTTTTGGCAATGCTAAACAAAAAAAAAATGGAAAATGATATTTGAAACAACTATCATAGAATCCTACTTGAATCCATATAAAAGTTGCTAAATTGATGAACAGGTAGGCAATTGAGAGACTACGAAGTAATTTGCAATGAGAGACTACGAAGTAATGCAATTCGATTTCCTGTAACATAAGTAATGCAATTCGATTTCCTGTAACATACATGTTGATAATTTCTTGTAATAAAGGAAAAGTATTTTTGCAGAAGTAATAAAGCATAATTTTACAAATATTCTAATGTCTAAATGCATGCAATAATTTTACAGGTTGTTGCTCTATGGCAAAAGGAGGTTACTTTTCTCGTACAACGACAAGTGGTAGGAGAGTGACAAGGGGTGCACAACTATGATGCACATCGTCTGATGAGGACATGATAGCTGATGTCAATGCCAACAATGCACCAGGGAAAATTGTTGAGGATGACCATGTGATAGCAGCTGATGTTAACACGCCATCAGCCACAGAACCACCATCAACAACAGTAGGGGCAAGCTCAACTAAAAAGATCAATGCTATAAGAGGATGGACAAAATAACAGATGTTAGTTGCAATTGATGACATGGAGTTTAATGGATACTCAGTTCAGGCATCTGCAAAAAAACATGGTATTCCTCCCTCATCAATACATTATTGGATAAATGGATTGACTCATACAAAACGTAGAGGGCCTCTTATAGTTATGACTGAGGAGGAGGAGGCCGAGGTGGTTGAGTGGTGTAAAGAGATGGCCCAACTGGGACATGGGCTAGAGTTGATACAAATCAAATCAACAGTTGCTCAAATCTGTCAAGGGAGGCCAAACCAATTCAAAGATGGGTTTCCTGGTAAATCATGGTGGTTTGGGTTTAAAAAAAGGCATCTAGAACTTATATTACGCACTGCTGAGGGCCTTGACAGAGACAGAGCATTCAACTTGCGCCCTGCAGTTGTGCAAAAGTTCTTTGACACACTTTCTAGTGCTTACGATAAACATTCTTATGAAGCAGACCATATATGGAATTGTGATGAAATAGGTTTATAGGCAGGGAGGAATTGTGGCATGTGAGTAATTTCCAAGGGAGAGAGCTGAAATGTGCCAAATATTTTGCCCAAGAGCAGGGAGTGGATAACTATTTTATGTTGTGTCAATGGAATTGGTACCTCAATCCCAGGATTCTATCTATTCAAAGGTAAAAATCAACTAAAAAATTATATACAAAACTGTGAACTAGGTGCATGCATGGCTGCACATCCCCATGCATAGATGACTAAAGAACTATTTCTAAGTTGGCTTTTTCACTTTGCTGCATTGGTACCATGTAGCGTCTTGCCTAATAACAGGCACCTTTTGATATTAGATGGCCATGGGAGCCACATGGTTGTACAAACAATTGAGGAAGCAAACAATTTAGGCATTGACTTGTTGACATTGCCTGCTCATACCACTCACAAACTGCAACCCCTTGATGTTAGTGTGTTTGGCCCTTTTAAGAACTATTTCAGGTCGAAGCGCGTTGCATGGATGGCAAAGAATCCAGGGGTTCAGGTGAAAAGGTTTGAGCTAGCAAAGCATGCAAGTAAAGCTTTTAAAAGGGCTTTGACACCATCAAATATCAAGGTTGGCTTTAGGAGGACAGGAATCTGGCCATTGAACTATGATGCTCTTATGCATGATACTGGTTGTAGCCAAGCATTTCATGTGGATGGCCAGGAAGAAGGGAATGCCCAAACAGGTGTTGAAGTGCAAGAAGTAGATGACCAAGATGATGTTGTTGTAGCTGGTAATATGATTTCCCTATCTCAAGGACACTTGTATGCTAAAGATGATGAAACTGTATGTGAAACACAATATAACAATGAACAAATTCACAGTAACATGGATATCGTTCCACCAACTCAAGAACATGAAATTCTTGTTGCTGATATTGTTAATGATATTGTTGAACATGTAGTTGACAATGACCAATTGACATTGCCAAGCCAAATAACCCCACCTTCATGGCTAGCAAAAGCAATGATCAATATGAATGCACATAGTGTCTCAGTAACCAATGAAGAAAGCATGAACATGCCCTCACAACCAGTAGAATTGAACAGTGAAATTGTTCATTTTTTTGTGGACAATAGATCAAAGGAAGATGATGAAGGACATAATGAGGCATCAAATGAAGATAATGGTGTAGTTCAATCAGTTCCAATAGATACTGAAAGGGAAGTACCAAGCAATGACATGCAGGTGGGAGGGGTGGAGAAGACACTTGGACGGTTCCTAAAGCTACCAGTAGAGAGAGTATCAATGAAAAAAAAGCAAGGTTCACCGAGTAGTCTTCGTCTGGGCCGAAGCTCACAGTTACTCACCTCAGAGGACTATATAAACCTATTAGTTGAGTCTAAAAAAAAAGAAATTTGAAATGTAAGAATTAAAACAGAAAAAGAAGGATCTAGTCAAGGAGAAGAAGGCAGCAAGGATTGTTGCAGTACAGCGTCGAGCAGATGAAAGGATTAAAAGAGATAAAGCAAGGCAAGTTAAGGAACAACAAAAGCAAATGGCAAGACAGGAAAAGGAAAAATGAAAGGCACAATAAATGCTTTAAAAGTAACAAGGGATGATCAATGATACAAGAATAGATGATGAAACTGGAATTATTTCAAACTCGTTGGACTCCATTGCAGATAATACACCATTATTCCAATATCTCATAAACATTAAATTGCCCCACTATCAAACTTAGGGTTTACCCACTTGCCTTATTGCTACCAGAGTTGGTATCAATTCTCTGTATGCTCATTACATGCATGGGTCAGTAGTGTAAATGTGAGGTATGGGTACTCAGTACCTCCATGGTTGGAAGCTGCAAATTGGAATCAATCATATGACAACAATCAACCATTTCCTAAGAAGCCCTTCACTGGTAGGAAAACCTACCTGGCTCAAGAAGGTAACTCGTGGAGTTTTGGCACTCAAGATTCTTAGGGCCATAAAGAATAGGGGTGTCATATGTTTTTGGTTCTAACAACATTATGATGTGGATTTTGGATGGATTGTATCTTTTTCTTGGCACAAAAATATTTTGGCTTACAACACTAGATTGTATCTTTTTCTTGTCACAAAAACATTTTAGCTTACAACACTAGATTGTATCTTTTTCTTGTCACAGAAACATTTTGGCTTACAACCTACTAGTGATTTCTTGTGGCAACCTAATTGTGTGTTGAAAACAAATTTTCAATGGAATATGTCTTTCTGTAAAATATTAATTATGATAAAACTATTTATATAAGTTATTCTGTTTTCCCTCCTTGCCACATTGCAAAACCACATGTCAACCCGCAAAGCTCCCGTATGAAACCTGTCCACCGTGGAGGTCCACGTCTTGGGCATCATGTCATCACATAAAATTCTGTGTCCACGCCATTTCCTCCATTTATTTGGGGTCATTGCTGTGATGTTTGGGAATTCAATAATAACATTCCATTCCAACTCTGGACAAGAGATAATGGCCAAAGGCTTAGGAAAATGGCTAAATGCAAAAATCAAATGACCAAACAGTCTCAAATGAGGAGGCAATCTACCTCATAATAAGTTTTATTAAATGTCAAAAAGACACTAATAATTTTATTCATTGAGGGGACACTTGAGAAATTGAGAGCAGTCATTATCAAGTTGCATATGAAAAAGGCTAAATACAGAAATCAAATGACTAGACAGTCTTATCTCATAATAAGTTTTTGAGAGCACTCATTATTAAGCAGAGTAGGAGAAAACCTTCAAATTTAAATTCAGATATTCAAAATCCTAGTTCCATGTCCGAACATAGATCACTAAAATAACAACACCCCATCTCTATATCTTTTTCCATATGAAAAACTTCGAATTCAAATTCAGGTTCCAGGTCCTAGATCACTAATATGAAAACCTTCAAATTCAAATTCAGGTTCCAGGTTCAAACATAGATCACTAATATAGCAACACACCCCATGTCTAGATCTTCACCACCACATGACCAGAGAGTCACATCCAATATAATTGCTGTAAATATGAGAATAAACTAAATCCTTAATCAAATGAAGTTTAATCATCTTCTCAACCCCCTAAAAAAATAGGACACAAAAATTTCAGTTGAGGTGGCTACAAACTGAAATAGTTAAGTAAAACTGGCATCATTTAATGATCTTCTCATCCCCAAAAATAAACATGGCACAAAAATTTCAATTGCGGTGGCTACAAACTGCAACAGTTAAGTAAAAATTGTATCATTTAATCATGTATATATAGAACTGTACATCAAGATAGCCAGGGCATGAAGCCCAACTATGGAAGCCCATCATCGTGAACAAAATATTCCTGTAAACTAATAGAGAAGGGGACAAACAAACAAACATAAATGTTATATACAGAGACAATTCTGAAGGCTTGTTAACATAGGAGAACCTGAACACGTTTTATCTGTTGATAGACAAAGCCTATGCTCTGTCCTTGATGCCAAGAGGAGAGGGAATTGCTTCCCTAGAATTATCTTTATCTTTAAAATATAGTTGACATCTATTTATAAAAAGGAAAAAAATAATGAAATTTGTATTATAGGATTCTGAGGGCGTTAGGATTATTATTTCAGTCATTTTTCAGATTCGATAGGGTAGATTCAAAGTTGCGAGCAAGTGTAGAGACTCTATGCAAGAGACAAAACCAACAATTAAATAATTGTAAATTGACCAAAAATTGCTTGGGAAGAAGAAAATTTCTCATTAACAAGAGGAATATGCCAGCAAAGCTACGGAATCATTTGTTGCTATTCGATGAACGAGAAAACCAATCTTCTAATTCAGAATACTATTACAGACCAATAAATGAAATAAACATTGTAGAAGTGGCAACACTTGATATGAACAATAGACAAGAGATAATGGCCAAAGGTATAGGAAAAAGGCTAAATGTAGAAATCAAATGACAAGACAGTCTTATCTCATAATAAGTTTTTGAAAGCACTCATTATTAAGTAGAGTAGGAAAAAACCTTCAAATTTAAATTCAGATATTCAAAATCCTAGTTCCATGTCCAAACATAGATCACTAAAATAACAACACCCCATCTCTATATTTTTTTCCATATGAAAACCTTCAAATTCAAATTTAGGTTCTAGGTCCTAGATCACTAATATGAAATCCTTCAAATTCAAATTCA
This sequence comes from Pinus taeda, assembly GCA_000404065.3. Lineage (NCBI taxonomy): Eukaryota > Viridiplantae > Streptophyta > Pinopsida > Pinales > Pinaceae > Pinus > Pinus taeda. The sequence goes on along the minus strand of APFE031324581.1, from coordinate 20,735 downwards.
GGTTCCAGGTCCAAACATAGATCACTAATATAGCAACACACCCCATGTCTAGATCTTCACCACCACATGACTAGAGAGTCACATCCAATATAGTTGTTGTAAATATGAGAATAACCTAAATCCTTAAGCAAATGAAGTCTAATCATCCTCCTATGCATTTCTGACAAATAACCATGCCTAAACCCAAATCTCTTCTCAACCATACAAAAAACAAGACACAAAAATTTCAATTGAGGTGGCTACAAACTGCAACAGTTGAGTAAAACTGGCATCATTTAATCATCTTCTCAACCCCCAAAAAAATAGAACACAAAAATTTCAATTGAGGTGGCTACAAACTGCAATAGTTAAGTAAAACTGGCATCATTTAATGATCTTCTCATCCCCAAAATTAAATAGGACACAAAAATTTCAATTGCGGTGGCTACAAACTGCAACAATTAAGTAAACTCGTATCATTTAATCATGTATATATAGAACTGTACATCAAGATAGCCAGGGCATGAAGCCCACTATGGCAGCCCATCATCGTGAACAAAATTTTCCTATAAAGTAATAGAGAAGGGGACAAACAAACAAACAGAAATGTTATATACAGAGACAATTCTGAAGGCTTGTTAACATCAGAGAACCTGAACACATTTTATCTATTGACAGATAGAGCATGTGCTCTGTCCTTGATGCCAAGAGGAGAGGGAATTGCTGGCCATTTTCCCTTTGTCTTTCTACTCAGGGCCAATTGTTGGGCGAAGCCCTCCGACGCGGATGGCATGGGATGACGAAAATAACAGCGAAAACAAGGAATCTATCAGACATATCAGGAATTAAGTCATACCAAAAGTCAAGAGGGTTTCGAGTGTTTGTTTGGGGTCATTGCTGTGATGTTCCATTTTCCCTTTGTCTTTGTACTCAGGGCTAGTTTTTGGGTGAAGCCCTCCGCCGAGGATGGCACGGGACAGCTGAGGGCACGGGATGGCCGAGGGTAGCAAGGGACAGCCAAGGATGGAACGGGACAATGAAAATAACAGTGAAAACAGTGAAAATTCACAAATACCATCATGAAAAGCCACAAACAACATCAAAATATCCATAAAAACCCTAAACCCTCAAAACCTGCCATAGAAAGTTTACAAAATATCCAAATAGAGTTGTTTGTGTTGAAAAACATAGAGAAATTGTTGGTAGGATTCAAATCCTACCAGATATAGACCATGGATGGTCGCTGACCTTCCCCGGAGCTCGCCAGACCTTCTCCACACCTACAACGACCTTTTCCACACTTGCAACGAGAAGAAAAAGCGATTAGACAATAGAAAACCATAAATAAAAAAACCAGCACAAAACAACAAATCAAGCAATTACCTCAAGCTCGGTAAAACTGCAACTAGCTCCTCCCCAAACAACAAAAACTGCGAATAAGACCACCACCAGAGAAACCCTAAACAACCGGCAGTCCAGAACGACTAAGAAATCCAGGTGGAAAACCAAAAGGAAAGCAGAAGCGATGTTCCAACCACAAACCCTAAACCTCAAACAAGCATTTGCATCAACACCTGCATACTAGACGAAGTGCACAGGTCCACAAACCCTAAACCTCGAACAAATGCTTGCAACAACACCTGCATACCAGACGAAGCGTGTAGGTTCTGGGTCCATCTCGCGCCATCTTCGGCCGGGGGCTTTTCCCAACAAATGGCCCTGAGTAGAAAGACAAAGGGAAAATGGAACATCGCAGCAATGACCCCAAACAAATGGAGGAAATGGCGCGGACACAAAATTTTATGTGATGACATGATGCCCAACATGTGGAGCTCCATGGTGGACAGGTGTCGTACCGGATCCATGCACTTTGACATGTGGTTTTGCGACGTCGCAGGGAGGGCGCACAAGTAATGGCGGCCCTCCCCTAGTGTGAGCAGAAGGACGTTGGGTTATCGAATGTGTGCCAGCTAGGGGAGGGATTTAATGTGCAAGGGGTGAATTTATAAAGTATAATGGTAACAATTAAATATTTTTTTTAATAATTAGTTTCTTGTATTAATTTGTTTTTTTTGGTAGGTAAGCACCCGCGAGGGATTTGAACCAGTGACCTATCGCAAGTTAACAGTGCACCCATTCACTGTCAATCCAAAGCTCCGTGGTTCTTGTATTAATTTGTTACATAAGTCTAGATGTGAAATTAAGATGAAAATTGAAGTATTTTATTTATAATTGATATTGACTTTTTTGGATTACTATTTTTTTTTTTAATTTGTAAATGTAAGTATTATTTTATTATTTTTAAATGTAAGTTTCTTTTGGCCCAACAATAATAGAAATAATATTTCTATTAACAAATTAAAAAAATAGTAATAAAAAAAAAAAATCAATGTCACCCATAAATAAAATCTTCAATTCAGAGCTTAGTTTTAAATCAAATTTATATAGAGATAAAGTAATTGGAAAAAAAAATTACTTTTCAATGGGAAGAAATATGTAATTTCTTCACTAAATATTGAATTGAGAGATGGCATGTAAAAATAATATTGTTGATATTAGTCTAATTCATTGTATATTTAGTTGACAACTAATATTTAATACAAATATATATTAATAACTTGAGAATATTTTAATGAACCATATGTTTAGTTGACATATAACATTTAATACAAAAATATATTAAATACATAAAATTATTTTAAATGAGCCATAAAATAAATATTTCAACATCATATTAATACATAAAATTATATTTTCAAATATTACTATCATTTATTTTTTATAAATAATTATAACTCTCATTATAGTTTAATCTTCCTTTCAATTTGAGTAAATTCTAAAAGTAATGATAATAAATATATAGTGATTATTATATTTTTTAAATATTATTGTATATTTTTCTCATCATATATAATATAGTAAATTATAAATAATAATTCTTAGTTTATATTACAATATTACTTATAAATCATATTCTAAATACTTAATTTATCTATGTAATTAATTTATCTATCTAAATATAATTAATCCAATTATATAATAATTATTAATAAATTTCTTGTAATATGATTAATTTTTTTTGGAATATAACTCTATTTTATATATATATATGATTTGGAGGATTTATAATATTATAATAAATCATATTTCAAAAATAAACAGTTTTATGTAATTAAAATCACACCCTACATGCTATATTAAATTATACTAATTTTATATCTTTTATTTTAATATATAATTTTTTCCCTATTATAACTCTTGCACTAGTATTATATTTAATTCTAGCAATTCTAGCCCTATCTCCATTTATGCTTTCAACTCCCTAATTTTCTTCACCATCTCATCTCATTAGTGATTCATTTCTTTATTTCCTAATTTTTATTTTTACCCTAATATAATAATTCAATGTATGTTTAATTACGATATAATTTTTAATACAGAAATATATTAATAACATAAGAATATTTTAATGAACCATGTGCTTAGTTGACATCTAATATTTAAGACAAAAATATATTAGTAATATAAAAATATTTTAATGAACCATGAATAAAATATTTCAACATCTATCTGCTAATCATCTCTTGATCATCTTCCATCTCGAAAACAAATACATACTCCAAGTGCTGAAACACAGTTCAGTGAGGTCGATCTACTGCAGTGAGATCAATGCAAAATCCTGTTGCATTGTTCTCACCTTGAAGATCACCTGAAATCTAACATTCCCTCTCTGACTATTTGAAACTGTCGGCGATTTCTGGAAGCCCATACAATCAGCACTTGGCGATTCTTTGGATGAAGAAACATGAGATGTTAATATAGCAAAAGAAGTCATTACTTAGAAGTCAGCGGAATACTGCCGCAAGGGCGATCTATTGCCACTAGGGCAAACTGCTGGGCGATCTACATAGTTATTTCCATCAATTCCATAACTGATATTACGCTAAACTCCGATCTACTACCATGAGGGAAATCTACTCTACTACCGTGAGGGTTATCCTTTTCAGGGTTATTTTTCCCATCTATCTCTTACCGCGAGGACAATCTGCTGGGTTGGGCAATCTACTGCTAGATCTGGGGCTTTGTCTTTAGATCTGACTGCTTGATCATGATGGTGATTTGAATCATTGCGAGTCTGACAATCTTCGGCGAAGTCTTGCACCCTCGGATGCTTGGCATCGATATTATTGTTGGCACTGTTAACGAGTCTCACCACAAACTCCTGAGCTCTCTGCTTAGCGATCTGGACTTCATTAAATGACAGACAGACAAAATTGTAATAAACACTTTGACTCTGATTCCAAATGGCTCCCAACTTTGTGAAGATAGCTGCTGGCTCAGCTCTGTCTGCCTCTGGGGGGCAAGCTCCTGCCCATATCGTCAATGAAGCCCCAACTCCCACTGTCTAGATGGTCCAAGCCTCACTCGATGAGGCTTTGAAGTTTTCTGAAAGTGCCCTAGTCTGCCGGTTCAATGGTTTTTGGCCGCGGCTAAGAGCTCTCCAAAGTTGGATCTTGGAGGCATGGAAGCCTGTCATTTCTGATGAAATTAATATCTACCCCTATGCTAGGGGTTTCTTTATAGTGGATTTTGAAAATCCTAAAAGCAGACAATTTATTCTAGATTCCAGCCCTTGGTTTTGGGAAAACTCAGGCCTATTCAAGAAGCCATTGAACCCATCATTCGATCCCTCAACATCAGTCATAACCTCAGCACTAGTTTGGGTGAGATTGCCAAACCTACCCTTGCATCTCTGGAATTTCTCCTCGCTAAAAGCCATTGGAAATGCAATTGGGAAATCTTATTGTAGGTGCCCAGAAACAGAGGAATATGCCAAAAGCACCTATGCACGCATCTGTGTGGAAATGGACTTTAGCGCCAGATTCCCAGCTGAAATAAACTTAACAAGTAAAGACTATGTGTGGAACTAGAAACTTGATTATGAAAGTGTCCTCTTTAGATGTCAATCTTGCTTTCAGATAGGCCATCTAGCCAAAAATTTCCCAAAAGCCTCCTAGAAAAATTATGCTAGAAAGAATCACCACAAATCTACATGGTGGGAAGGAGCACAAAAAGAACATTACATTGTTATCAAGGAAGAACACTCTCCAGAAAACTCTGAATCGTAGGAAATCGGGCAAGAAAGAAACAACTCTCAAGACAAGCACAGGGAAAGCCCCGCCCAACAACAAAAAAGTGAACTCGAAAACCCCTCAAGCATCAATAGTTATGAGGATTCGAATACCGCACAAAATAAATCTTCATTTAACAACTCAAAGCACATCTCCCAGACCAAACTTCTTCTCCAATTATCTTCAAAAGGACGAACACAACATATCTTAAAGTTAAGACACCAATGTCCCAAGAACCAGAAGAGATGAAGAAGATGCAAGATAAAGGAAGTTGGAAGACCGTAGAGAAAAAAATAAAACTACAGTACCAATCTTGCGAAGAATGACGAGAAGCCAAACAATTAAGAACTAAGAAAATTATAGGTCCAATAGACCAATTTGGTCTCATTGGACGTTAACCACCATCATCATCATCAACATAATTTTATATTTTAAATATAATTATCATTTATATTTTCAAAAATCAAATTATAACTCTTATTTATATATTAATCTTCTTTTTTTTATTTAATTAAGTAATTTAGAATTAATATATGTAATATATATGTATATAATATATATAATATATATATATATATATATATATATATATATATATTATAATAGTTTAGAGTATAATATTATATTATAATCATATTTAAAATAATGTTATCTATGTAATTTAAACTATTTACATATCTAAATATAATTAAATTACAATTAATTATAATAATATTTTACATATTTTCATTGTAATATAATGATGATGATGATGATGATGATGATGATGGTTAACGTCCACTGAGGTCAAACTTTGGTCTATCAGACCTAAAAAAACAAATTATTTAGTTTGATTCAAGATTTTATTCCTATGCTCAAAAAGCTTGGAGAGAAGCCTCCCAAGCTCACTATAATTTTGACATCGTAAAAGGCTAGGAAGGTCAGTATTGCGATAAAGATTATGAAACTGAGATCTAATGTGGTTGTACGCAGGGCACTCTAAGAGGAAGTGTTTTCATCTTCGATGTTCCTATTCTCACAGAGATGTCAGATTGTAATGCCCCGGGATAAATGTAAATATTTGACTTTACTGTGGTAAATGACAAACTGAACTGATATTATTATCTATTTGAATTTAATGATATTTTCTTTCAAAAAAAAATAAAAAATGTTTCTTTAAGAGCTGGCAACTTCTCGAGGAGGAAGTTGGAGCAAGATAGTTGTTGTGATTCCAAACCTAACTGGAAGGGCTTCCAGAGGAAAATAGGGAAAGGGGGGAAAAGTCTGTGCTATTGGGGAATAGGCATAGAAATAAAAAGAAAGAGGAAAATGGCTAAGTCTGGGGATGACTAGATAGCCAAGCACTAAGTGCGAATGTCTTGCTGCGGACAATGGTCCTGCAAGAGAGCTAGGGGGGAGATTCTGGTCTCGAAAGCTTAATCTCATGGACAGGTGGCAGATTGGGAGCAGATGAAAGAGGTAATCTCAGCTTCTCAAGTGTTTTGCAAGTTACAGTGGCACAGGTAAGTGGTTGAACTGTTTAGAAGCATTTAAAAATGTTAAGGAAGTAAGCTATATTAAATGGTTGCACTATTGTGATATATTATCAAAAAAATTGAGTCATTGGTGAAAGAGACTCTTACTAGAAACCCATGTTAATAACCGAGGAACAAAAACAAAATAATACTATAAGGGTCATCTTAACAGAAAAATTGTACAGTTAAGGGAAACAAAATTTATACAAAAAAAACCATCTCTTATCCTGTTGGGACGTAGAGCAGAGCACTATAGAGGTAGGGGAAAATTATGTATTCGTGAATAGGGAAAAGCCCAAAAAGAACAGCATTGTATAGCTCTACAGTTGCTAATTAAAATTGCCTTCGGCGAGGGAGAAATTTACAAACTCTTGTGCCCAAAACCCTAGGTGTAGGGTATCAGTCTAGTTTTAAAAGCTTGTTATAGCAGGAGTTGAATTACCTTTAAATGATGGAAGGGAGACCTGTATTGATGGTCGACCTAGCCCTCCGAGTGGACGGTTTTCCTAAATTCTTTTGTGTAGCTCCATAACCCTCAAATTATCGTGTCTGTACTCAAACCCTCAGTTGAGGTAATCAATTATTTAATCAGTTAACTGTTGAACAAGTATATGTCTAGTGGCTATACTGTTCCGTCATATTACAATAAGAAATAACCCTGGCTTTACTGCCAATTTTAAGTAAATGTCTAGTGGCTATATTGTTCCGTCGTATTACAAACAAGAAATAATCGTGGCTTTACTGCCAAATTTTATTGGCGAAATTAAACATCAAATAATATAAATACCCCTCCGCTAAATTATGTAGCCAGAGGATTGTAACAAATGAGTGAGTTGAAAGACAGCGTTATTTGGAAAACAGAGCAAGTAATTCTGTGCAATAATAGACTAAGGAAACCATGAAAACAATAAATGTGGAACTCATATTTATACACATATTGGCACTGCCTGGAACTTTGCGGTAAAATAAGTTGAAGAGCTATATTAGGTAAACAAAAATACATGATATTCTCATTTGGAAAACAGTATAAACCCTACAGTAATCATAATCTAGGAGGGAGACATACCAAATGTACAGGGTATACATAATCATCCCACAAACCAGATGTCATTAGCATATGACTTTCATTACTTATAATGAAACATAAACTTAAGGAAATGGACAAGCTGTAAGACAGCTGGAAATATTTACAAATAGGCCAGTGCGGATCATTCGGCTTCAGAGGTAAAATCCTCGAAGCTAGATTTCTATATAAAAAATATATACATGATACATGAGAACAGAGTCTCGACGGGTGATCTAAAAACCCGAGCAATACATTGCAAAAACAATATCAAACTTTGGAGTTAGGTCCCTCTCACAAGTATATTAATGGAGCAATAATTTTAAAAACCATAACCAGGTGGAAACCCTCATACCTAGTGGAATTTGGAGTTAATTCCTTCTCTAGAAAATTGTGATTCATTCAGTGTCAAGCTCGAAGGCAGAGCCGAGAGGAACCTGCAAGAGACCACGAACATTAAGTTAGAAATCCAAGTAGTCTCAGGACAAACAAAAGAAAAAAAACGAAGAACTCTGAATGCATGAGGTAGGTTCAACCATTGTTGCACAAGGAAAATTGGAATTACATAGTCTATACAGTGAAAGACTTACTAGTGATGGAGTTGGAAAATGAAGACAAAGGTATGGTGTGCTGAGCACCTCCCATTATCACCGTAGAAGCCTGGTCGAGGAGCAGAACACGACATGGACGAGAGCAGCACCCAAACGGCGGATCAAGCGAAATGGCAGAAGAATGAAGTTCCAAATCAAGACCAAGTGGTGTGTACAAGGACTGAGCTCTCCACAACCATTGGATCACCAAGCCAGCTCTAACACCGTTGATCCAAAATGGATCTCGAGGCTATAGCAGAATCGTTCAAAACTACATAAGCCACGTACAGTGGTAGTGTAGGTATTAAAATTAGTATTCCAAACTTAACAATAGCAAGGCGGATATGTTGACAGCAATAGTTCCATAACTCATTTCCCCATACCAACCGACGATGTAGATCGAACTCGCACTGTGGCTTGATTAAATGATGAGTTTTCCACCTCATAAATATATGGATTATGCGTACGTAGATGGGATGCAAATTTAAATCACATTGAAAAATGTAGAATGATTTTTTTTACAAACGATGCGAATTAAATAACTTTGGGATATGTAATGCTTATATTTATAACTGTAAAAAAAAAAAAAAAAAAATTTGGGTATATGGCAAGTGGTATCAGAGCCACGTTTTCAAAACTGTGGCCTCTAGGGAAAAAAACAGTTGAAGAAGATTCATTATATATCTTTCTTTGCATTTCTATTTATACTAAAAAAAAAAAAAAAAAAATACTGTTAATGTGCTAACCCTTCCTCTGCTCCTTTTCTTAGGCTAAGACCACAAAAAATAGAAGACAACGAACATGAGAAGGCCAGGCAGCAGACCACATATGTTTGTAGCGAGTGAGGGACCTGCAACAAGCCCTTGAAATAACCCAGAATTATGGGTACATCTTGGAGAGGAGACTCACAATACAAACCTTGCAATATTAGAGACAGTACAGGAGTTGAAAAATGAAATGGCCCGATTACAGGAGGATAACGCGAGGTTAACCATAAAGCAGGAAAGGATTTTAAAGAGCCTATTAGGCAAGCAGAATCAGCAACCACTGAATCCCAGTGCTGAGCAACAAAGGGTGTCGGAGGAACAGAATCACCACAAAGAACCAGAGGAGTCAGAAGGAAGGGATGATGAATGGGAAGAACGATCTGATAATGCTTCCGAGAAACAGAAATCAAAAAGGCAATGGATAGAGTTGCAAGGGGAATTCCGTAAGATCAAACCGCCACACTTTGATGGAGAACATGAGGAAGCAAGTAAGGCATGGTTAATTAATATGAACAAATAATTCCAGCTATATGAATACGATCACAACCTCAAGGCACAGTTAGCCATTTTCCAATTACAAGGGAAAGCTACCCTGTGGTGGGAGGAAGTCAAGATTGTGAGAGGAGTAAGCGAGTAGAATATTACATGGGAAAATTTTCAAAAATATTTTAAGGAAAGGTGCCTGACAGAACGCTTCTATGACAAAAAAGCGAGAGAATTCCATGACTTGCATCTGGGACAACAAATCATCGATGAATTTATTACTCGTTTTACATCATTACTTCGTTATGTACCTTATATTAGAGAGGAAAAGGCTAAAGTACAGAGGTTTTTTAGTAGTTTACCCTTGAATATGAGGGAAAGGATTGAGTTTGACAATCCAAAGACAATGGACGAAGTAATATGTAAAGCTAGAATTTGTTACCAACAAAGTAAACAAAAGGGAGAGGTTCCGGGTAAAAGATGGACTGATAAGAGAAACAACAAATTGGCTAGGAATAATAAAGGGAATCGACGTGGAGGGAAAAAGGGCTTTACCAAAGGGAAAAATAGTAGAAATTTACAAAAAAACTCACTCAGGACAAAGCCAACTAGTGAGTCAAGGATCAGTGAACCACTTGGAAAATTAGACAGTGAAGGGATAGCAAGGCCCCTTGTGTAGTGTTGGGGCTGCGGTGGACCTCATTACATTAAAAATTGTCCTCAACAGAAGGGAACCAAATAGGTTTCCCAGATCCATGAAGCATCGATAGTCAGTGATGTAGGACATAGTCTACCAAGGATTAATGCTACCCTGGAAGATCGCCAGGCGGTGTACCAGCCGACCATGGTGGAATTCGAAAGTAAAATTTTAGACCTTACTGTAACTGTTTTAATTGATCCTGGAGCCACATTAAGTTATATTAGTCCTAAGATTCTGGAGCATTATAAATTGCAACCTATTAAATTTAAGAACCCACGGTTAGGACAATTGGCTATAGGGGCAAGGTGACGAGTACTTGCTAAGTTCAATAACTGCCCCTTAAAGATAGTAGGACAGCCAGTGAAGGCAAATTTAAATGTGCTTCCTCTTGGTTCATATGATGTCCTAATTGGTATGGACTGGTTAGAAAAACACTGGTCCCTTGTCAACTATAAAACAAAGGCTATCTATCACAGGGATGAACTTGGAGTAAGGCAGGAGATGCATGGGATTAAATGACCAGTGTATATTCAGCCAATAACTACCTCTCAGTTAGCAAAATGCATTAGGAAAGGGTGTTAGATTTATGCCATCCAAGTGGGCTATGCTAACTCAAAAGATAAAACAGCCACATTGGACAACATCCTTGGGATACAAGAATTTGTGGATGTGTTTTCGGAGGAGATTCCCAGACTGCCACCTAAGAGAGATATAGACTTTACTATCGAATTGGTACCAGGGGCAGCCTCGGTATCCCGAGCACCCTACAGAATGAGTACACCCAAGTTGGCAGAGTTAAAAATGTAGTTACAGGAACTGTTAGACAAAAACTACATTCACCCCAGTGTGTCTCCCTGGGGAGCTTTAGTATTGTTTGTTAAGAAAAAGGACGGGACCTTTCGCATGTGTATAGATTATCATTAGTTGAATAAATCGACCATCAAAAATAAGTATCCTTTACCCTGGATTGATGAAATTTTTGATCAAGTGAAAGGAGCAACAATATTTTCCAAGATCGATTTGTGATCATGTTATCACCAAATCAGGATTAAGGAGGAAGACATAGCTAAGACTACTTTTAGAACAAGGTATGGACATTACGAGTTTGTGGTGCTACCTTTTGGGTTAACTAACGCCCCCGTGACTTTTATGTGTTTAATGAACAACATATTTCATCAATATTTGGATAGATTTGTGTTGATCTTTATTGATGATATACTGATATATTCCCACACTCTGGAAGAGCACAAGGAGCACCTCAGGTTGGTGCTGCAAACCCTTCAAGAACACCAGTTATATGCCAAGTTCAGCAAGTGCGACTTCCTTAAGGAAGAAATATAGTATTTGGGGCATATAATCACAAAAGAAGGGATCACGGTGGACCCCGAAAAGATAGATACCATAATGGAATGGCCTATACCAAAGGATGTGGCAGACATCATATGCTTCATGGGATTAGCTGGTTATTACAGACGATTTGTAGAAGGATTCTCAAGAGTAACATATCCTATCACTTCCTTACAGAAAAAGGGAAGAGCTTTTAGATGGACCCCAGAATGCCAAAAAAGTTTTGAGCAGCTTAAGCATCTGCTCACCACCGCACCCATTCTAAACATAGTTGATCCTAGCAAAGATTATGTGGTGTGCACTGATGCAAGCAAAGAAGATGTAGGAGGTGTGTTGATGCAAGAAGGGAAGGTAATTGCTTACGAGTCCAGGAAATTGAAAGAACATGAGCAGAAATATTCTACTTATGATCTGGAATTGGTAGCCATCATTCACGCCTTGAAAATGTGGCGACATTACCTTTTGGGAAGGAAAATTTTACTATTGACAGACCACCACAGTCTAACCAATTATTTTAGCCAGGCCACCTTAAATGCCAGGCAAGCACGGTGGGTGGATTTTCTAGGTGGTTTTGATTTCGAGATCAAGCATTTGAAAGGGAAAGAGAACGAGGTGGCGGACACTTTAAGTCGGAAATTACAATGTTTATACGAGATTTCTTCCAGCGAATGGAAAATCCCCTTTGCAGAGATGGTTAAAAGGGCAACAGAGCAAGATACGGTGTATCAGCAAATAAAACAGCAAGTACAACACCCCACGAGCAAGGAAAAACAGCTGGGTTATGCTTTAGGTACTACTGGAATGCTGTATTATCAGGGGAGGCTGTATGTGCCCCATCAAAACAACATTAAAACTTGTTTTTGGAAGAATTTCATAAAGTCACTATGCTGGACACCCAGGATATCAAAAAATGATAACAACACTCTGGAAGGAGTATTATTGGCCATGTATGAAAAAGGATGTGGTTGAGTATTTGGCACATTGTTTGGAGTGCCAAAAAATTAAGGCGAAGCATCAACATCCTGCGGGGTTGTTACAACCACTACCTATTCCAAAATGGAAGTGGGAAACCATCTCCATGGACTTCATAATGAGTTTGCCCAAGACAAGGAAAAAATAACGATTCCATCATGGTGGTGGTGAACAAATTAAGTAAATCGACACATTTTATACCTATGCAATCGACTTATAGAGCTGTACACATTGCCCACATCTTCATGCAGAACATATTTAGACTGCGTGGATTACCTAAAACAATAATTTCATACCGTGATGTAAAATTTACCTCTGTTTTTTGGAAAACACTATTTGGAGAGTTAGGAACTCAATTGAATTTTAGTACAACGTTTCACGCTCAAACTGATGGACAAACAGAACGGGTGAACCAAGTGGTGGAAGACATGCTAAGGTCATATGTAATGTAGCAACCGAATAAGTGGGAAGATTATCTGCACTTGGTCGAGTTCGCATATAATAATGGCTATCATACATCATTACAAATGAGCCCATTTGAGGTATTGTATGGCCGGAAGTGCCGCACGCCCTCAAGTTGGGGTGGGCCGGAAGATAGATTAATGTTGGGACCTAACATGCTTAAGGAAATGGAAGAAATGGTTAAGAATGTGCGAGTTAATTTAAAGGTAGCTTAGGATAGGCAAAAGAACTTTGCTAACCAGAAGAGGAAATTTAGAGAATATCAAGTTGGTGATCATGTATAAGTGAGAATTCGAGCAAAAAAGAGCACATTAAAATGGAGCGGGTGCGCTAAATTGGCACCCTAATTTTGTGGACCCTTCTAGGTCTTAGCAAGAATTGGGTTGGTAGCTTACGAGCTCACTCTGCCAAGTCACGTATGTGTCCATAATGTCTTCCATGTTTCCGTGTTAAAAAAATATGTTTATGATCCTAAACATGTAATCAAATGGTAGGATATACAGGTGAGAATTATCTCCAGTTAACCAGTCGAAATGTTTCCTTTTAAACGAAAACTGACTTAGGATGTTGCATGTTGCAAGTCGAACAGGAAGGAGAAATCTTGGTCGAACCGCTGAATATCCTCAACAGGAGAGAAGTAATGCTCTGAAAGTGAGATATTACCCAAGTTAAAGTGCGGTGGCAGCACTTTGGGCCTGATGAGGCTACTTGGGAAGATGAAGAGCTCATAAAAAAGGCAGATCCAGGGCTGTTCATGGCCGAAAGACATCGGGACGATGTCTAATTTCAGGAGGGGGAGATGTAATGCCCCGAGATAAATGTAAATATTTGACTTTACTGTGGTAAATGAAAAATTGAATTGATATTATTATCTATTTGAATTTAATAATATTTTCTTTTAAAAAAAATAAGAAATGTTTCTTTAAGAGATGGCAACTTCTCAAGGAGGAAGTTGGAGGCAAGACAGTTGTTGTGATTCCAACCCTAACTGTTTTCCCTAACTGGAAGGGCTTCCAGAGGAAAATAGGGAAAGGGGGGAAAAATTTTGTGATGTTGGGGAACAGGCAGAGAGAAAAAGAAAGAAAGAGGAAAATGACTAAGTCTGGTGATGACCAGATAGCCAAGCACTAAGTGCGAATGTCTTGCTGTGGACAGTGGTCCTGCAAGAGAGCTAGGGGGGAGATTCTGGTCTCGAAAGACGAATACCATGGACGGGTGTGATGAAACTGAGATTTTGGGGGTTGCCCAAAATCCCAATTTCTTTAAAAAACCAAGATCCTGGACCTGTGGGTTATGGCCCACTCAATCTTCCGCTATGCTGCAATAGGAATATCCAACCACCGTTCTTAAGAATGAAATCCAGAGTGTAAGAAATTATGTGCACAGAATGTTTTTGAAGGCACACACATTATAGCACACCGTTGAACGCACAGCGTTATCAGAACTTTTGTAACATCATACAATACACAATACATGAATTATGCCAACAGCGCACAGCTTGGCAATTAAACACACAACTCAAACCATTTTTCATTAACAAATAAGCACCATCTAAATTATAGTGTAGCGTATTGAAACATTGTTGGACAGCGCATAGTATACGTTTTATTTTAATTGCCACGGTCACGTTGATTACTATAGCGTCCCAAATTTAAATTCCACAGCGTTTTTACGCATTACCAAATTAATGGACAACGCAGCACAGCTGCTCTAAAGCCTGTCTGTACCTGTCGATTCGTCCATCAAAAACAATGAACTGTGCGCACAACTCTCAATCGAATTCTACAGGCATATATCCATAAAAATAACAGACAATATACGCACCACCATTTGGAAGCACCTCCAAATCTTTGTTTATTCAACCATCCAAAAACAAATCTATAAGTTAACGCGCAGGGTATACAAACAACACTAAACCCAGGTTTATATATTACACAAAACACTTATAAAATTAAGGCATTTCAGCCTTAAACCGAGCTCACGCTCGACTACATTTTACTCACACAGTTTTTCCTCAAAAAAACATATATCCCTCACACCCTATTACATTACATTTATATAAGATGCATTAGGAAGAATTGATAAGATTTTCTCCTAGTTTTTCTACAATGAAAGCTCTCCAAAAAGCGTGCATGGCTGTATCCATCTTATCTGCTTTAAATTATCCACTTTAAAACAAGCTTTTCTCTATTCTGATCCTCTGGTCCAGGTTTGCTCGCTTAGTTGTTGGTTGCTCCTGCATCAAACTCCCGAGGCACAAAAATTTATGACCTCCTGGTCATATGCTTCTGGTCTTCATAATAGCAAATTTATCCACTGGATTCATTCACTAGAACTCTGTGAGCTGCAACCAACCTCTACAGTAACAACCTCCTCTGTTACACGATACCTCACCAAGCCCTCCGCACTCGGTCTTTTGGCATCCTTCTCTAGGTTGCTTCAAATCTTCTCACCTTCCCCTGCCGCCATCTGCACAATAGCAAGACCATAAACTCTTCATCTTTAACTCAACTGTACCTCTTTCCACAGAATCTTACTGCTCTGATACCACCTGATGAAACTGAGATTTTGGGGGTTGCCCAAAATCCCAATTTCTTTAAAAAACCAAGATCCTGGACCTGTGCGTTTTATACCAACAGCGCACAGCTTGGCAATTAAACACACAACTCAAACCATTTTTCATTAACAAATAAACACCATCTAAATTATAGTGCAGCGTATTGAAACATTGTTGGACAGCACATAGTATACATTTTATTTTAATTTCCACGGTCACGTTGATTACTATAGCGTCCCAAATTTAAATTCCACAGCATTTTTACGCATTACCAAATTAATGGACAGCGTAGCACAACTGATCTAAAGCCCGTCCGTACCTATCTATTCATCCATAAAAAACAATGAACTGTGCGCACAGCTCTCAATCGAATTCTACAGGCATATATCCATAAAAACAACAGACAGTATACGCACCGCCATTTTGAAGCACCTCCAAATCTTTGTTTATTCAACCATCCAAAAACAAATCTATAAGTTAACACGCAGGGTATACAAACAACACTAAACCCAGGCTTATATATTACACAAAACACTTATAAAATTAAAGCATTTCAGCCTTAAACCAAGCTCACGCTCGACTACATTTTACTCACATAGTTTTTCCTCACAAAAACATATATCCCTCACACCCTATTACATTACATTTATATAAGATGCATTAGGAAGAATTGATAAGATTTTCTCCTAGTTTTTCTACAATGAAAGCTCTCCAAAAAGCGTGGATGGCTGTATCCATCTTATCTGCTTTAAATTATCCGCTTTAAAACAAGCTTTTCTCTATTCTGATCCTCTGGTCCAGGTTTGCTCGCTTAGTTGCTGGTTTCTCCCGCATCAGGGTGGCAGATTGGGAGTAGATGAACATAGGTAATCTCAGCTTCTCAAGTGTTTTGCAAGTTATAGTGGCACAAGCAAGTGGCTGAACTGTTTAGAAGCATTTAAAAACATTAAGGAAGTAAGCTATATTAAATGGTTGCACTGTTGTGATATATTATAAAAAAAACTAAGTCATTGGTGAAAGAGACCCTTACTAGAAACCCATGTTAATAACCGAGGAACAAAAACAAAAGAATACTGTAAGGGTCATCTTAAAAAAAGAAATGTACAGTTAAGGGAAACAAAATTTATACAAAAAAAACCATCTCTTATCCTATTGGTACGTAGAGCAGAGCACTGTAGAGGTAGGGAAAAACTGTGTATTTGTGAATAGGGAAAAGCCCAGAAAGAACAACACTATATAACTCTAGAGTTGCTAATTAAAATTGCCTTCTGTGAGGGAGGAATTTACAAACTCTTGTTCCCGGAACCCTAGGTGTAGGGTATCGGTCTAGTTTTAAAAGCTTGCTATAGCAGGAGTTGAATTACAGTTAAATGACGGAAGGGAGACTTGTATTGAGGGTCGACCCATCCCTCCGAGTGGACGATTTTCCTAAATTCTTTCCGATAGCCCCAGAACCCTCAAATTATCATGTCTGTACTCAAACCCTCAATTGAGGTAATCAGTTATCTAATCAGTTAACTGTCAAATAAGTATATGTCTAGTGGCTATACTGTTCCGTCATATTACAGCAAGAAATAACCCTAGATTTACTGCCAATTTTAAGTAAATGTCTAGTGGCTATACTGTTCCGTCATATTACAAACAATAAATAGTCATGGCTTTACTTCCAAATTTTATTGGTGAAATTAAATAGAAAAGAATATAAATACCCCTCCGCTAAATTATGTAGCCAGAGGATTGTAACAAATGAGTGAGTCGAAAGTTAGCATTATTTGGAAAACAGAGCAAGTAATTATGTGTAATAATAAACTAAGGAAACCATGAAAACAATAAACGTGGAACTCATATTTATACATATATTGGCACCGCCTGGAACTCTACGGTAAAATAAGTTGAAGAGCTATATTAGGTAAACAAAGATACATGATATTCTCATTTGGAAAATAGTATAAACCCTACAGTAATTGTAACCTAGGAGGGAGACATACCAAATGTACAGGATATACATAATAATCCCATGAACTAAATGTCATTAGCATATGACTTTCAGTACTTATAATGAAACATAAACTTAAGGAAATGGACAAGCTGTAAGACAGTTGGAAATATTTACAAATAGGCCAGTGGCTCATTCGGCTTTAGAGGTAAAACCCTCCAAACTTAATTTCTTTACAAAAAATATATACATGATACATGAGAATAGAGTCTTGACGGTCGAGCTAAAAACCCTAGCAATACATTGCAAAAACAGTATCAAACTCTGGAGTTAGGTCCCTCTCACAAGTATATTAACAGAGCAATAATTTTAAAAACCATAACCAGGTGGAAACCCTCATACTCGGTGGAATTTGGAGTTAATTCCTTCTCTGGAGAACTGTGGTTCATTCGGTGTCAAGCTCAAAGACAGAGCCGAGAAGAACCTGCAAGAGACCATGGACATTAAGTTAGAAATCCAAGTAGTCTCAGGACAAACAAAAGAAAGAAAGAAAACGAAGAACTCTGAATGCATGAGGTAGGTTCAACCATTGTTGTGCACGGAAAATTGGAATTACACAGTCTATACAACGAAAGACTTACCAGTGATAGAGTTGGAAAATGAAGACAAAGGTATGACGTGCTGAGCACCTCCCATTATCACCGTAGAAGCCTGGTCGAGGAGCAGAACAGGACATGGACGAGAGCAACAACCAAGCGGCAGATCAAGCGAAATGGCGGAAGAATGAAGCTCCGAATCAAGACCAAGTGGTGTGTACAAGGATCGAGCTCTCCACAACCGTTGGATCGCCAAGCCAGCTCCAACACCGTTGATCCAAAATGGATCCCGAGGCTGTAGTAGAATCAGTCAGAACTGCACATGCCACATACAGTGGTAGTGCAGGTACTAAAATTATTATTCCAAACTTAACAACAACAAGGTGGATATGTTGATGGCCATAGTTCCATAACCCATTTCTCCATACCAGCCAATGTTGTAGAATGAACTTGCACCATGGCTTGATTAAATGCTAAGTCTGCCACCTCATAAATATATGGATTATGCGTACGTAGATGGGATGCAGAGTTAAATCACATTGAAAAATGTAGAATGATTTTGTTTACAAATTATGTGAATTAAATAACTTTGGGATATGTAATGCTTATATTTGTAACTGTAAAAAAAAAAAAAATCTGGGTATATGACATAGATCCTTTCCATCCATGGTGTTTTAGGAACTGCCAACGACCTGTTTCACTATGGAGCTCATGAGAGTTTGTTCTAATATTTTCTATATTAATTTTCTTCTTTGAGCTAGTTAAAATAGAGATATACTTTTGATCTTCTAGGGTAGGGTTGATGACCTTCTTATAATAATTTAACTTTCTTTTAGCCGCTAAATCTTTCTCACACCACATTTTTTCTTTGAACTTAGAAGTAACAATATTTTTAATGTTATTAATGTTTTGCAATTCATCATTCTCGTTGATCTCCCAATAGTTTATCCAGGCCCTCATGTCTTTATACCACCCCCATTTGAGCCTTAGGTGGTTTTGGCTGGAATTTAAAGCTAGCTTAGGAAGTCTATGATCTCCTATGTTATTGAGTTTGTGCTTGTACCACAAAAGCCTAATCATAGCTAGGCTCTCGATAGGGGAAAAACCTACTTCTATAAGGAGAATAGGCTAGGGCATATTGCTTTTAATTTTCAGGTTATACGTTATAAAACACTTCTGGATTTGCTCAATCTTTATCTAGGATTCTCTAGAGATGCTACAACCCCAAACCTCACATCCATATAGGATAACAGGAGTGACTAAAGTTTCAAAGAGGAACTTCTTTTTATCCCACATTACGAGGTTTGTCGTTTCACAATTATTTTCAAGACCAAAATAAGATTTTCACCCCCCATTAATCTTTTTCTCGATGCTATGGTTCCAATTGAGCTTTTGATGAATATCAGTTCCTAGGTACTTCTAAGAATACACTTCCTACAAGTTAATATTGTCATACTTAAAATTAGCGTAAGTGTCCTTCTTGGATTTGATAATCGTAACTTTTGTTTTGTTAGTGCTAACAGTCATACCCATGGTAGAGGAAAAATCCTTAAGAAGCCTAAGTTGCTTATCAAGGTCAAATGGGCACCTTGCGAGAAGAACAATATCTTCAGCATAGAGAAGAAGGATGATGACTATCCTAGCTAAGATTGTGCTAGCACATCTTACTTCCTCTAAAAAACCTTTGAGCTTGTCGATGTAAATGCCAATTAGGGTAGGGGAGAGGGGGAAACCTTGTTTAACTCCGATATTACACTTAATATCTTTCAACCACCCCTCATTGCTCTTTATCTTGGCAATTACATTCTCGTATAAACTTATAGCGGCAGCTCTCAACTCGAAAGGAACCTTTAGCTCTTCTAATCTATTCAAAAGGTTGTTTCTAGGAACCGTATCGAAAGCCTTTCTAAAGTCCACAAAGCAATAAAAGAGATTGGATTTATCATTATGACATTCCTCCACAATGGTCCTAAGCATAACGAGGTGGTTTGTTGTTGAGTGATGCCTTCTGAAACCCGCTTGGCCTTTAGCCCGCTTACCTTCACTTTCAAGCCATATGCTCAACTTCCTTTCCAAATACTACCATATAACTTGGGTAAGAGAGGGCTGATCATAATTGTCCGATAATTAGAGGGGTCATTTGTATCCCCACTTTTAAAAATAGGGATAATGAAGCTCTCAGTCCAGGTTTAGGGAACCCTTGCTTGACTGCTTGATTGAAAAGCCTGTGGATGAGGGGGATGAGGACAGAACCTCCAATATTATATATATATAATATATATATAATATATAATTTCTTATATATAAATCTATTAAATTCTATTAATTTTGTATATTTTGTATTTTTTTATTTAATATTATATATTATATCTTGCACTAGTATTATATTTAATTCCTGCAACTTCAACTTTATTTCTATTTATGTTTTCAACTCCCTAGTTTTCTTCACCATCTTCATTCTTTACTTTCAAATTTGACATCTAATATTTAATACAAAAATATATTAATAAACAAAACAATATTTTAATGAACAATGGCATTTAATATTTAATACAAAAATATATTAGTACCATAAAAATATTATAATGAACCATAACAAAATATTTCAACATCTATATTAGATAACATAATTTTATA
>APFE031324575.1:0-156554 GCA_000404065.3 Pinus taeda | reverse complement strand
TACTCATGAGTAACATTGAATCTCAAAATCAGTCGCCACTGTAATACAACTGCATCAACTAATCTCTTAAACCCAATCATCACTTTTTGAAACTTCTGACACAATTGAATCAAACAATCACTGAAACCTAAAACACAACTAAATAAACCATTCATTCAAACACCAATAAACTGCTACTTAATCAAACATCAACCAATCAACTGGAACTGTTAGATCACTATAACCAGCATACATATCTGAACTCAGAACGTTGCATCAACAACCAGAATCAACTGCAACCTCAAAAATCATATGTCAGAATATATATGCTACTTCAATGAAGCCAACCTGCATGTATATGCTACTTTCTGTAACCCAACCTGCATATACCTTTAAATATATTGAATCATAAAACCTCTGAATCAAAAATTGTACCAACCAATGACATTCTAAAGATATAATGTCATATTAAAATGTTCTAAACAGATAGCAAAAAGAATCACCCTTCTTACTCAATCTCCTTATACAATCACTTTTACTTTCAGATCTAATGAAGAAATCATTGAGAAATAGCATTAAAATAGTAGCATTGATCAAATAGATAATTCATCTTTGAATGACAAGCTTTTCTTCTATAAAGCAGCATGTATATGCACCTTCACCAAGGTGAACGAATGTATAGATCTACAAATAATAACTTATAACTTCGCAGTTATTCGAAACTTTAGATATACCCATATCATAGCATATGAACGATAAAACATAAATTAGCAATCAGATGTAGACTATCCATTATCAGATCATACAATGATAAGTCATTTAAAGTCTCATGATCCTAATCCAAAATTGTATCCAAACGTGCAAAATATGTCTCAGATCCATATCATAACCATAGCCCTTACAACCCAACATATACTTCAGATAGAGGTGTTCATGAAAAAACCTTTTACTTGCACACATAGCCATTTGATCTTCTCCTCCTTATATACTTAGAGCCTTTTTCAATACCTCAGACCAAAACAACATTTAGAACCTATGGTATTCCTAGACGGGATCAAGTAACTGTTGTTCAGCTCAATATTGTGGGCAAATACCATGGTATGGACCGTTTGTATTCTTTAACCTTAATTTTCCATCCAATACACTTTTCTTCTTGTGAAATTGTGTGCATACTTATATGCTCCTTTTGTTTTGTGAACCCTCTTGTGTACGCTACTTAGACTAGGTGAACCAGCATATACAACTTAAAACATTCTTTTTCTTCAATTTCTTGATTCTGTTCTGTAATCCTTTATTCCATCATCATATTGTTTTGTGCCATTACTTTGTTACCTCTGAATTGAGCTGTTACAATGCGAGTTTCCATTATACATTACTTTTGAAATGATTCCTCTAAACATCCTTGCATTTTGTCACATTCGAAAACACTACTGCCATTCATTCTGTCACATCCTCTTTATAACTTTTTCAGCTAGTCCAGTGGTCATCAGGGACAACTGCTCAGTTAGGTTGGTTATTAAGGACAACACTAACACATTCTCCATAGATCAAACCTTTAACCATTATTTTGTTCCATCATTCTATCTCCTCTGATATCTATCCTGTAGATTCATCTAGTTACCATATACAAGTGAGTTTCCATTTTCTTATCTTATAGATTCATTGAGTTGCCATATACTTTTTCTACTATAAGTGAGTTTCCATTGAGTGGAACACATGCATCATAATCCCAAAAAGGTAAGCTACCACTCTCCAATTTATCTGATATCACTCCTAATTTATCAAATTCTATAGAGAGGAATTATTGTTCCAGGTTTATCATTTTCTACTAAAAGGAGCCACCACCCTTGATTGTTTACCATCCACTACTAGAAGGAGATTCAACGTTGAAATGAAAGTTCCAACTTGTTGTCCATGTTGATCAATCATTAATACATATTTCAAAATCAAATCAATAAGACTTTATTTCTTCAAAAATAATTTCCCCTCTCTCTTTAGCATACATCAATCACCTATCTCAACATCTATGCCACCATAAAAACACATTCAACAAATACTATTCATTGATTTCTTATCTCTCTTGAACACACACAAAAACCACCATTATCACAATTATCACCAATAAATTCTCTACATTCTTAGACACTATTATGACACCAAATATGATGCATTCAACATGCTAATGTATATCTAATTGATGCCTAATGCATACTAAATTATGCATACCCTTGCACCAACAACCACTGACTTAGTTATTTAATTTTTCTTACAAAGAATTTTGAGTTGATATTTTTGGATTTAGAACTTTAGTTATTTTTAGCACATAATATACACTTAAATGAGGTTCGATATTGATATATTATTGTTTTTTACTTAAATTCCTCTTTTTTTAATTCGTCTTGATGTATACTATTGGTGTTCATTCTCTGATATTCTTTCCGGATCTCAAACTTTAAGTCAAATTCCCAATTCTAATCATTCTAGAATTTTTATAGGGTTTAGTAGATGTTTTATTTATATTTTTAAATCTTGGTAACTTCCAGATTTGGCCCAAAATTCTAAATATGTCACATTGTGCCAGCAACATTGCCAACTCATTCATCCCACTATTCCAACTTTAGCACACTACTAGTTTAATGGACTAGCACCAAATAAGGCACCTGACACCAAAGCTACTAACTTGCTCATGTTATGTCATCATGCATAGACCCTTTTATTCATATAAACATAGCTACCAACTCATCCATCACCATAAGTGCTAAGCTCTTAGTGCTCACATTCAACTTTTAATCAATATCATATATTAGTTGTAGTCCCAATGGATTATCCACTTTACATAGAAAAATATAATACTCACACCCTCAGTCATGAAACGTTTACATAGAACCAAGTCTTGGTAATTCCTTTAGCCCCTTGAATTTTTTCTCTATAAAACAACTTGGAGCTGCAAGGGATACGTCCAGGGTCAGTCCTCTAAGATTATGTCTTGTGGGGAACCCCACCTACTGACTTACACCAGTCTAATTGGTCCACCACTCACCAGCCAGTATACCAAATCATCCTAGCACCCGATGACCCTAGGATAAATATTTCAACTCTTTATAATCCCATTGGGGCTAAATAGTTCTGGTGGTGTGTTCCTATAGGACCATCCACCAAACACATGGAATAATGGGAAAAATGCTATGATTACTTGTCACTACCAATATGTTTCCTCATCGTCCGACTGCTTTGTGGTTGAGATTTCTAGGATGTTATGTCTAACATTACCACACTCTTTGCCACTTGTACTCCTCTTCCATGTCTCACTCACTAATAGGTGCCACATGTCCCATGTTTTTGACCCAACTGGCAACCAAAAAATGAAAAAATTGAATGCCATGTGTCATCCTCTAATATGTCCATGTCATGTTGATGTTATGTTAATGTAATGCTATCACAGTGTCTTATTTATCCAATAAAATCACACCAAGTTTCATCTTTTGTAGTGTAGTAATGGGAGTCCAAGCCTTAGTTTCTTCACGATTTTTACTACAAAAATTAAGGTTTGTACACGAAATTCTTACCGCAACCAATAGAAACTTTCTTGTTTCCTCATCGTTGACACCCGAGGAATAAAAATTCGAGCTTCCTTGGATACAAATAGGGAGAAACCATTGGGTTTATGTGTTCGTCAGGCCCCAACACATAGCTTACACGTGCTAATCACCACTGCATTCGTTAGCCATGTCATCCACCTTGTCACACCAGAACTTAGACTTGTACTATTTTAAAGATTAATTAGGTGATGTGTCCCTTGATGGGTCCATGCTACTTCCATCTTGAGCATATCATTGGTCCCCCTACACACCCACATGGTTTCACTTCCACTTGGATGTTGACTCAGTTGTGGGGTTCCACGGCCAAAAGCACCAAAATTTTTATTTTCTTCCTCTAAACTTTGACCAACCATATCTTTCGAACCAGGGGGGGTTTTTCTAATTTTGTTATACCATTAGAAAGCTATTTATGAGAACTATGCATCTATGTAACTTGCATAAGCATTGGATTTGATTATCTATGGAAAAATTAGGTCAAAATATAAGGGTCCATAAAAGCACTTGTGCACCAATCTACTTGCCACCACCTTACTTGTGTGACTCCTTTGGGATTCCTTTGACATGCTTTTCCATCCACAATAACAAAACTTTCTAACAATCTCCATGATACTACCTTTGACATAATTGGAATCTTCAAACATTCTCAATGAGCTTAGTCATTCAATGACAACGCCTTTAACATCAACACCTTTGACATCAATGACACCACATTCTAACAACAACACCATTACATGACCAAGGCCTCAATTTTAGAAGAGAGTCCACATATGAAGTGTTATTATTCCCACTTATTTCAAGTTTGGTTAATTTAAATGTAATAATGATTAATGTACCTAATGATGAAAGCCACAACACTAGATATTGTGTGTAAGTAGTAGGTGGTTCCATTTATGGTTCCATTTATAGGTCTAGGAAATTTAACAGGGGTCTAGGTCCTCTAGAGGGACATATTGACATCCACATGTGATGTGTTAAGGGACATGGTACTCCGAACAATTATAGAGAATCATTCATATCCATGGTAACTTTCAACACTGACAACATTCCAAAAGTTTCCTTATTATTCATGGGATGAATCAGTTGGACCAATATGCCCCCAGTCAACATAACAATATACATGATCTGGAAAATTGATCCAAGGACTAGATGAGGTTTGTCTCATGCTTTGTGAAAGGGTAGGGATAGAAAAATATTTAATGCTCTCAACATAGGAGTAAATTTGGGTTTATTATTCACTTGGAGACCCAATTTTGGGCCTGAAACCCAATTTTGGGGGCTACAAGATGATTTACACAAATATTTAGCATCCAAAATCTATACCTTGGTTTTAAGAGTCCTCTACACTTGCCTTGGTACTAGAGGAGCTCAACGCATACCCTAGAAGGGCCTATGACAACATGATGTCAATAATTTTGGTTGTCCTTTTCGGGATTTATTTTTCTTTTACATTGTCTACAAGGTCAATTTGTGACCTTTCCCATTATTTTATGATTGTTGGGGATTATATGCTAAAATTAGAGTTATTATCACATGTATATATTAGCGATCATTTCATTTGATCTCTCACAATCATCACACCTACAAATTTGACCTATCTAGTGAATTCACACTTGTTCTCTTTTAGAAGAGTTGCATCTATTGGATGGATTCTGACATTTTGAGCTTATTCTTGAATTTTTTTTGGAGCTATTATTTTGATAATGGAAGAAATTATTGCATTTTATCTTGTAAGTTCTCTTTATTCTTGAATGTCTATTTTTCAACGTGTAATGTATAGAATTCTTAATTCTAGGTTATGGTAAAATTATTTCCTAAATTATTGAAGAATAATTAAATTTCTATTTGGATGAATATTACATACATTACTCATCTATAACATGTTAAGGATAGTCCTAGCGGTGAACTCTATGTATCTCTCCCATGGAAATCAATTTTTCATTGAGTGGGTAAATTCTTGAAATTTTCATTCTATGGAATAAAATTTTAGCCTCCTTGAAAACATGTTTAGGAAACCTAAATCATCGTAGATTCCATTCTCCTATGGAAAAACGAACTAATTCAATTTTTTGGTGATAAATCTCATCATTATCCATATTTCTCTCTCTTAGTTTCAACACTTGATGCTATAGAATAAATATAGTGTATGGTTCAAATTTCTAGGGAGGGAGTATTTTGGTAGTTGGAGAGCTTAAACATCTAACTAGTAGGGCTTTTCTGGTTCACCAAAGCATATCAATTTGGTGGGAATACAATTTAATTTAATCCATGAATTCTCTTTCCCTAGGTGATTGCTCTAGGAAGGAAACCCTAGTTTTTCTGCCCTCAACCTAAGGACATTCTTGAAGGCTTCATGAGGCTTAGCCTAGCTAATATACATTGTAAGAAAACTTTTCTCTTTTTCATGAAAATGATTTACTCCAACACTCTTCAAATCAATCAAACCATAACTCTTGTACCTTCATTTCTAGGTATCTTTATAGAGAGTGAATTGCTTCCATGTGAAGCCTTGGATCAAAATTACGTCTTTTTTGAAAACTTCCTAGTGAGATCATTTCATAATTTAAGCCTAGAAGACCTATTATAACTGCAGGGAAAATTTTAAGAACCCCCCCTAAATTTACATGTATTATAAATGGTCGAATCTCCATGGTATATAGGAAAAATGGAAAGTGATTTTATCAATAATATGATAGGTATATATAATTTTTTGGCGAATCTCTCACCAGGCATGGCGAATATTTTACTCAATTATAAAATCTTTTGTTTATTGAATACACAAATGAAATCATTGCATTTCTTTAAAATATCTTTTGAAATCAAAATTACCGAAATTACATATCGATAATCTAGTGGGTGTAAGATAAAATTCACCCGTGCCATTCACAGAAAGCATGAGAAAAAATCTAATACTATATATAAAACCAAGAAAAATTCAAATTCATCACTTCTAGGGACCTCATAACCACCCTGCCAATACACAAGTATGTTCTTGTTTGCAATTAGAAAAATTATCCAAATTACAATATGTTTACTCCACTTCTAGGGACCTCGTAACCACTCTGCAATACACAAGTATGTTCCCGTTTGCAATTAGAAAAATTACCCAAATTACAATCTGTTTACTCCAGCATATGTTGGAAAGTTATAGAAGGATGACTAGTGCAATCAATCCATTCCTTTTAGCCCTAGATTTGTTTTAGTTTAAAACAGAAGTATACAAATATACTTGTCCAATGTCTATGCTTTAACCATTCACCTTAAGATGTTTTTACAATATCTATTTAATATCTTCATTATCATAAAAACAAACTTATATCCACCTTAACTCCACGGATGAAATCTATGCTCACATGAATACCATGGGTCAATACCATGGGTTATCATAAACCCGGAGCTTAAAAATTACTATTAGTAATTTATAAAAATTAATAAAATTAATAGTTGATTTTTATTTTAACCAAGCTAAAATGTTTAACATACATTAAATTACAACATCCATTTTTACTCTTGATCGGAGCAAATATTTTTTCACTCTATGCTAGTTTGCATATCACGATATTTGGTACCTCTAATATTTTTTCACTCTATGCTAGTTTGCATATCACGATATTTGGTACCTCTCGGGGACTAGTAGATCCAAAGTAAAGATGGATCTATTCTGGTTCAATTCCCCCATTTAAATAGGCTACATTCCAAATGAATACCATGGGTCAATACCATGTGCCATTTTGGTGAATATCATGTGCGATTTTTTTTTTTTATTAATACTAATATTAGGGTTAATAATTTTTTTTTGCATGGTATTAATATAAAAAAATAAAAAAAAATGTTTTATTTGTTTACCATACCTCTCGTTTATTTATATTCTATTAATTTCCATACCTCTTTTACAATTGGTATTTGGCCCATAGGATTCCCTTTAAATAAACCTCTTCTTGAGCCTTCATAAATAGAACAGGGTTATTAGTTAAATATAAAAAAGGTTTTATTTATTTACCATGCGTCTAGTTTATTTATATTTTTATTTATTTACCATACCTTTTGAGCAAGTATAAAAAGACGTTTTATTTATTTACCATACCTCCACTTTACTTATATTTTTATTTGTTTACACCCTTGCATGTATATAAGTGACTTATGGAGTAAATATAAAAAATGATTTATTTATTTACCATACCTCTCATTTATTTATATTTTTATTAATTTACCATACCTCTTTTATAAATATGGTATTTGGGCTTTTGGCCCATAGGATTCACTTAAATAAAACCTATTCTTGAAAATGGGCGAATGGATTCACTTAAATAAAACATACTCTTGAAAATGGGCGAACGGAAGGCTGTAACTCCTAATTTCAAGGGCTAAATTTATCTTTTTTACCCTCTCCCTTAAAATAAGGTGGGCTATTTGAGGTGATTTGTAAAAATGTACTATGATGCAAAATATTCCCCCACTAAAAATTTAAAACCCCTTAATTTTGCCAAAGGGCGAACATTCGCCCCTAAAATCACCCCTAGTTTGGACGATCCTGAGATTCTCACCAAGGCTCTAGGAGCCAAGCTTTAGTGGAGGTGGGTTAAGGATCCCAAAGCTCAATGGGCAAACATCTGGAAGGAAAAATATGCCAATGCCTGGTCAGATTCTAAAATCATACGTATGACTAGAACAGTGAAAGGCTCTCCCATATGGAACAAGGCCTGGGAGAATAGAGAAGTAGTTCAAAAATATAGTTTTTGGGAAATCAGAGAGGGTGATCTGGCACTTTTCTGGGAGGAAAAATGGCAACAAGAACCTAATCTACTGAAGGAAGAATTTTTAGGCCTCAAGCATGAGATTGACAATCAAGGTTTAGTAAAGGTGAAAGACTTTTGGGAGAATCCACAGAATGTTGGAAAATGGAGAATCTGGAAAAAATAGAGGACAAAGGGGGTAGGACCCTCAACAGGAAAGCAGAGTCCCTCAAGAAACTACTAGATCAGAGAATAATTTTAGTCACGGAAGGGCAAGACCAGCTGAGATGGGGTAACAACAAAGAGGGCAACTTTAATATCAAGGAAGCTAAAGGTTTTCTCCTTGACCTGGAACCCCAAACTCCTAATAAAAATTGGTCGAAACTTTGGAAGCACAAAGGTTGGATGAAAATCAAATTTTTTATGTGGTTAGTTCACCAGAGGAAGATATTAACCTGGGACAACCTTAAAAAAAGGGGCATGTTGGGACCCTCCAGGTGTCAATTCTGTGAGACCCAAGAGGAGACTATTGAGCACCTTCTCAACAGTTGTAGCTTCACCGACAGGATATGGGAATTTTTTACTATCATCTTCAAACAGTCTGACAGAGATGAAGAAAGTATTGCCAACACTCTAAACAATTGGAGAAATAATTTCTGAGGTAATGAAATTCTAAACTCTACCTAGAATCTTCTTCCCTCTTTCATTACTTGGAATGTGTGGAAGGAAAGGAACAAAATAATTTTCAAAGAGATAAAGTCTGCCTCTCTTAGACTGGTGGAGCTGATCATAAAACAACTAAGGAGACAATGAGCACAATTAGGAATCTCCCCAATAATCCTCACTCTATGGTAGAGTTGAGAATCCTCCAGTTGTTAGACATGTAGGGGCTTATTCCTCAAGGTCTAGACAAGAAAGTAAGCATGAGAGAAAAGGTGGAGGATTTATGGCATCCCTCCCTGAAGGTTTTTTAAAGTACAACATTGCTGGAGCTTCTAAAGGCAACCCGAGGGATGCTGGTTTTGGAGGAGTTCTAAGGGATGACACAGGCAACATTATCTCCCTCTTCCATGGTCACTTAGGAAAAGCCACTAACAACATGGAAGAACTAATGGCTTGGAACGAAGCTTATAATTTTTGATATAGAGTAATTGCCAAAATGTCATAATAGAAGCGGATTCTGAGTTAGTCATAAACGCTGCCAAGAGAATCAGTAATGGAATAGGTTCAGAAAGGGTCACAAAACAGTGGAGGTTAACTAAAGTCCTACAGAGAATTCAAGTGCATCTATAAGAACTTTGTACTCTCAGATTTATTCATGTACGGAGAAAAGCCAACAAATTGGCAGACATTCTATACAACCAAGGTGTCGGTAACAAGGACAACACAATCTCAAGAAGTTGGAATACAATGGAGCATAATAACCTGAAAAACCTCTGCCACTACCAGGCAGAGGAGGATAAAGAAGTACACAGAGGCAAAATGACTGAACTCAATCAGTAATGCTTAGCAGTCAGAGGGCTACACCAGGTGGGATTAATAGGTGTACAAAGAAAGGTAAGACTAGGCAGGAGGTAAAGTGGACCACGATAAGGACTTTTCTCAGTGCAGGGAGTCAGAGCTTCCCGAACAGAAGAAAGCAGCCACAAAATTTTTTGTCTTTTTTTTTTTCAGTGACAGAGGTCAAAACCACCTCTGGGCGATTTTGAAGCGATCGCACCGCTTTCCTGTCAAAGGTGGTTTTTGAATTCTTGCAGCGATGCCACAGAAAGCATGCCACGTGGAGGAGGGGGCGACCCCAAATCCACTTTCCCCGCGCCCTAAAGGTCGATGACCTCAGGCGAGCCATACTCTGCTCAGCTGTCCGATGGTGCCTGGTCAATCAATGCTCAGGATCCATCGTGTAGCTTGGTGGGGCTCGTAGTCTTGGTCGGGTTGGCGGTTTTGTTTGCAATCGCACCACTTTTTGATTAAAAGTGGTTTTAGTCATAAAGGGAGCGACACCTTTAGGCTTCCGACATGTGACCAATGCGGGAAGTGGAAACCGCCCTCCATCGTGAGGTAAGTTTCGCACAGGTATGGTGATGCGATATTTTGGAGCGTCGTCCGATTTCGTGGGGTGATGCAAACCGTCGGATCTGTTGGTTCCTTTTTAGTGGGGCCCCTGTATTGACAGTCTTTTCGCTTTGGATTCATGGTTTGTTGCTTATCGTAGCTTAGGCTTTTGGGGGGAATGTTTCTTCATAAAGTTTGTTTTGAATGTTTTTACTATTGGCAGTGGAATGATGCTTTTCTTTGGCATCATGCCCTTTGTTTCCCGATCTCCTCTTGGAGTTCTGGGTTTATGTAAATTTTGTAAATTTTTCTTGATTTAATGAAATAGCCTTGCTTAGAAAAAAACATTATAGTATTGTGTCATTTATATTTCATAATATAAAAATAATATTAAAAGTATGAGGAGCTTGTTGTGTTTTTCCATTATTTGTTTAATTTGTCATATTTGTATTTTTTGATATTTATCTATAGCAAAATCAAAATTATGTTTTTTTCAACAAATCAAATGATGCAAAAAGGTCAAATAAGATGATAGATAGAACAACTTAGTGATGATATATACAACAACTTTCAGCATGAAAAAAACTATATATATATATAGATATATAATATATATATATATATATATATATATATATATATATATATATATATATATACTCCTTTGAACTTTATAAGCATACATGTCTCGGTTATATTACCATTTGCATATACTGTAGAGTGGATCATACCACATTCTTTGAGATTTGATAAAAAAGCATTGAAAGATGTCCTCTATACACTACATGATGACTGAGTGGAAATAGATACTTTAGGTCAACAGATATAGAAAGCAAAAAGATTTTCATGACTGCATAATATGTATGTGCATACCTTCAAGGTGAGATATGCTATTGTATGGGGATTTTGAAGAAAAAACATACCAGAAATTAACCATTGTTTGAGAGTTACATACTCGAAAGACAAAAGTCTTGGATTTCGAAGTTGTTGCTGTCCGTTCTGATCTGCATCCTCCATATGCCTTGGGGAGAAGTTTGACCCATTTTAGATAAAGCATCAACTTTTTTGTTTTTGTTCCTGTCAATGTGAGAGATAGAATAGTCCCTCCTGTTGTTCCATAACACTACAATCATGTCCAACCATACAGGAAGATGAATGTTCTTTATATAGTGTTTTGAAAAAACATGATCAATAATTACCCTAGAGTCTCCATGATGATAGATACAACAACTTACTAATGAGAGATAGAAAAACTTATTATGATATTTTATGTAAAAGAATTGATAAATAATTCTCCATCTCCAATCCTATGTGCTGATTCTATTTTGTTTTGGGCAAGTACACTTTCTACTTGGACTAAGTTGTATATAGTAACACTTTATTTTAATAATATTTATTTTCAACTTTATTTTTATTACACTAATTATGATAGAAAAATATATCTTAATTTCAATTTTCACCTTAAATAACTATAAATTATCCCAAATTTTTAAATATTAATTATCCCAAATTTTAAAATATTTTTTTAATATTATTATTATTATTATTTTGCATAATAAAAATATAAACATAAATCAATTATTGATTAAAAAATAATATAATATACCATTCTTATTAAGTAAGATTGATTAAAATAACAAATCGAATCTTTAATAACACTGCCACTCTAACCACAGAAGTCAGTGCTCGTGAAGCCCTACCACTAGGCTACTCGTTAGAATCAACGGCACTTGAAAAACTAGGGAAAGATCAATTATTGGTTAAAAATTAATAGGGTTAAAAATTAATATGTAATGTTTATTGAGTAAGATGCATTAAAATTAGAAAATATATAGCAAATCTATACGCAATAGTACCACTACAACGACCTGAGTGAATGCTCGTCTAACCCTATCATTAAGCCATTTATTAACATCCATAACATTTGAACATAAGAACATTGTATTACTATAGATATTTTTTTAGAATATTGGATTTTTTTATATATGTTTCCAGGTTTCTCTCAAAGCGAACAAGTGTGTATCATAATCCCGTGTCCAAAATGTTGTCGATATGATTAAACAATTATATATATATATATATATATTTTTTTGCAAAGTGTTAATAAGATCTACGAGGAAATGAAATTCATCAATAGCCTAGAATAATTTTGTATATAATTAGGTAATAATTTGTAACTGAAATTTTGATTAGCACACAAAGTTTTAATGAATCTTAGATTAATGTAATTTTTTGAAATATAATTTACATATTTCCAAGAAAAATATTATTTTTAAAAAATTCAAAATTTGATATAAATTATAATATTGTTAATCTAAATTTTAAAACCTCACATAAATTATAATATAATAATATTAATTAATCTCACATTTATATATTATTATTATTATTTTGTGTTAATCAAATAATATTCAAAATTTATATTTGATATTTAAATATTTTTTTAACTAAATTTAATAATTCAAAAATTCATTCAAGTTGTTTTATTACATATTAAAGTGTAGCTTTATAAAAACAAATTAAAATTAAAAAAATATGTCATTCATTTATTAGATTTTAAGCTTCTGTGATAGTTTTTCACAGTGACATGATATAGATTATCCACAATTTCGTGCTCATTTTATCAAAGTACTCTCCCCAAAAATAATCAATTATTCTGCTTTGCAATTCCATCATCCACAAGATACTTTCGCAATTCTATCATCCACATGATACTTTCGTGATGTTTTAATTCTTTATTCCAAATAAAAAAAAATAGAAGTGACTCTCCAACTCCCATTGAAAAGTCTTCTATCCATTCCCCTTTGTACTTCTATAATTGACTACGTTTTCGTGTTATTTTGATTTTTTATTTCCCTGCTTTTGGCATCTTAGCCTCTCCTTACTATAATTTTGCGTATTAGCTTAGTTCTTCAACTACAATATCTTCAACCAAGTTAGGGTTTGTCTCTTAATTATTTTTGGTATTATTCAAAAAGATGTTAATTTCTATTTTCAGGATTTCATATAACATCTCAATTTATTTACTATAATTTTGCGTATTAGCTTAGTTCTTCAACTACAATATCT
Organism: Pinus taeda; assembly: GCA_000404065.3. Lineage (NCBI taxonomy): Eukaryota > Viridiplantae > Streptophyta > Pinopsida > Pinales > Pinaceae > Pinus > Pinus taeda. Next base: position 143,122 of record APFE031324575.1, on the reverse strand, counting down.
TCAACCAAATGAGGGTTTGTCTCTTAATTATTTTTGGGATTATTAAAAAAGATGTTAATTTCTATTTTTAGGATTTCATATAACATCTCAATTTATTTTAATGAAAAAAATTGTAATTAAATTTATGTAAAATTATGTAGGGATATTTTTTCCTTTGTGTTATATTGATTGTTATAGGTTAGATATTCCATAGTGTTTTCAAGATGATAAATATATTTATTTTTGTAATTAGTAAATGTTGAAAATATATTTTTTCTAATCTTTTTAATAAAAAAACTAAGTTTTTTTTAATTATTTCTGAATTTTATAATATAAAATTATTTTATTTTTAAAAATGCAAATAAATTATTGAAACTATACAAAATCATTGAAAATTTAAATATTTCTACAAAAGACTATTAAATTTACAATTTACAAGTATTGGGACTAATAATATTCACTAAAGTTTCTAAAATTTTAAGATAAATTTTAGTCCTTAAAATTCTCTTTGTTGACAAGGTGTCTCTCTTACATTATTGGAACAAGAAAATGTAGTCGAGGACTTCTTATTAGGAAATACGCATGGAAAATTCAAATAGGAGGAGATTTTGGTAGCGGGGGACTTCCTATTAGGAAAAACTCATGGAAAATTCAAATAGGAGGAGATACTACAATGGAAAAAAGGGAAGATAACATAATTTCTAGAGAAAAGAAGAGTAGAAAACAACGTGTCATGAACATACACACCACACCAACCATGAAAATAAGTAGATATATTTGTGAAAAGAGCTAGAAAACCAAGAAAAACATACAAGAAGTTTTGTGCTATCAATTGGGCCTTTCTATGTCTTATCGGGAGAGAATAGAATGAATATGACATTTGCAAAGGTTGCTAGTGAAAATTATCTTGACTAAGTTTCTTGTAAATTGAACACAAATCCATTACTCACACTTCACCTTCTTTGTAGGATAGCCTACCTAGGAGGTCGAGTTATATAGAAAAAATCCTTGAAGTTGAATTGAAATAGGTCATTCTACTTGGTTTTACTAGTCATCTTCGGAGAAGACAAATTCACTTATATAAGGCTTTTTGGTAGCCTTACAAAACCCTATGTCCTTCCCCTGTATGTGCCTGATAAGTTGTAGCTCAGGAATTGGCCTACCAGATAACAACAGAAGGGACATCCAAAACTCTTAGAAATTCCAAGAAACAAGTATGGCCTACATTTCCTTTGAGATGCAGTGTTTTCACTCTCCATGATTATAAACATGCAGAAAAGGAGATAGAAAAAATACAAATTCTCAGTCTTGCAACAATTCCCAACAGACAATATGATCCAAGAAAAGCTGCCTATAATGTTCTTGAACAAGCCAAACTTGCAAAGTTTGATCATGAAAAGGATGACTTTGATGACCTATTTTCCTCAGCAGAATCATTATTTCGGGTAAAAACATTGGCTAGGATCAAGTATCAAGATGAAGGGCTGGAAGTGTTTAATAGGCTTAGAGAACAGAGGTTGCAAAATCTGCCTCTAGACTTATTAGCCACCACCCCAGCAATCCAGTCAAGCGAGCCTAAACAACAAACTTTTCACAAATCTTCTGTTGTGGAAAAAATTCCTGAGAAAGGAAAAGTGCCAGAACATGAGAAAGAGCAGGAGAAAGAACATGGAAAAGGCAGTGAACACATGGATATAGATACTTGGATTGATCCCAAGCTCCTTAAAGAATGGCAACAGTTTGATTCCATTATAAGCAATCCTAAGAATTCACAGAGTTTTAGTATGCTTGAAGTGACAATTGGTCACAAGACATCAACAAATACGGTTCCAACTGAAAGAACCAACGACGTACCCATAAGTAAAGATGTAGAGATAATTCCTAAGGATCCATCGGATGAAATTGTTTTGCATATAGAAGAAATACCACCTTTGGATGTCTTTTACAATCCTAAGCACAAGGTTGTAGTAAAAAGACAAAGGAAAAAGAGAAGGATTGATCAATCTTCCCTTTTACCCGCACAAACAGAAATGGCTAATGTGGTATGGAAAGAAGAATTCAATACTTCCGAAGACCTCACGAAACTCTCTCAATATACCGAGGCATACTTGGCAGCCACTATGGATAAAGCATCAGAAGTGAGCAATTTACTCAAGGAAAAAGATCATACAATTATTTCATTGGAGGCACAGGTATCCAAAAGACAACAGAGAATAGAGCAATTAGAACAAAAGTTAGCAGCACAGCAGCAAGTAAACAACCAACTAAATGAGAAATTGCTCAAGGAGAAGCAGAGGAGAGACCAAAGTGCAGTACAGAAACAAAAGGAGTTATCCTCAGCATTGGCCAAGCTAAAGACAATGAATGAACAAATGAGCAAAACAAAAGATGAGAAAATCACTCAACTATCACAACAGATAGAAAAGTTCAAGAGTTTTCCTCAACTAGCAGAATTCAGGTCCAAAGCTCTCCATATCAATAAGGCATTGATTAAAGAGTTAAATTTACTTTGTCATAATATTTCCCTTGCTGAGCCCCTCTGTGAGATTTCTTCATCAATGATTGACAAATCAGTTGACGCAAGACAAAATTTGGAATAGGCCGATGAAACATTAACAAACTTTCTTGCTTGGCAAGAAACCAGTGAAGGGCAAGCTACAAATCTGCCTAAAATTCTAGAATCAGACAAGGAAATTCTTTTCTTAGAATGGTAATCACAATTGATGAAAGCAGAAATGGAAACTTCAAGATGTACATCGGCAACTGATAATTTGATTGAGTTAATTAATGATACTCTTTATCTGTCTAATCAGATTTCACAGTGCACTCCAGGTAAACTACCATCAGCCAAAGCATTGGAACAATCATGCAAACAAGATTTAGAACAGAAGGAGAGATTAATAGGAGGCATCCAAAGTTTAACTTGGGACACCTTTTTGTTCTTCCTAGTTAAACCATACAGTCAAAAGGTAGCACTAAAATGTTTAACCAATGTAATTGGTTACATGATTCTCGAAATTCATGATGCTACGTATTCAGCCCAACTGCATTCACATCTGAGTCACCCTCCAAAATTGCAACCAATGCTTGCTATCTGCCAGCTCAAGCCAAAGAATGATCGGCTACAACAGTGAATCATTCTACCGACTGCAAGAAGGCCTATTTCAAGGAGATTTTCATGATTTGGTTATACCACCTAATAGCATTTTTATTTCATAATCAGTTAGCTTAGATAGTATCTATAGATCTTTTCAAGTCTTTAGAAGGGGTACTTAATTTTTGTATAAAACTTGGATCAGGAAGTCATACTATTGTGCTTCTGATATATAATTTTTATGAAAACTAGGCCTATATTCTGAATTTTAGTGAAGAATGCTTTGATGAGATATGCACTACTGCTTTTTGTGAGAGTATTTCTAAGTTAGAAGACATAATCTTAATGTGATTGATAATAGGAGGTATCCAAATTACATATCGTACTATTATCTATGTCTTTGCTCCATTCTTTTATATGAATCAACATTTATTCAATCTTGCTATCATTGGATATATGTATGTGTTTTAATCGCAGTGCTTTACTTATCACTATTGAATCTTTAAGGAATGTTATTCTTTCAATCATATTTATATCAATGATATATGAAGAATAGTGTAATAATGTTTCAATAATTACTTTGTTCAACTACTTGAACAAAGTAATTATCATATAAATGAATGTCTTTGTTTATCAATGGAGTCATCTATGTGCCTATTTGTAGATAAAGATCATCAAAAACTTTCAATGCCTACTTCTTCAATAACTTTAATAAACAGCTCACCCATATATTGTGCATCCTTGTATTGTCCAAGAGCATCATCTACTTTCAAGAAAACTAGTCCATTTTGAGAATATACCATGAAATTGATGAGAGGATGGCATGCTGTATCTATCCATCCATCAGAAACAATACTGACACCAGATGAGATCCATGATGATTTAATAGGTTGTAGAATTTTATCCACCTCCTTCCTTGCCTTCACCAACAATGTGGTTCTAAGTTTTTCTGAACTTGGAGGCACATACCCAATTGGAGCCCTATCAACTAGAGCTCGACACATCTCAATAAACATAGGAGACCGTGAAACATTAAAAGAAATAAAGTTGAGATAGAAAAATAATGCCAATGTGAGATCAACCTCATCTCGCTGCTCATGCCGAAAAATCTTGTCCATTGGACCACCATAAGTTTGGGCTGCCCTCTTTTTTGTTGGCTGAATTTCTTTTCTCCCAAATCTACTACTATTATAATTCCTCAAGAATGGAAGAGGATCTTCATTTTTACAAGTTTTCCTGCTTGTTGCCACCACATTCCCAGAGCCAGCTGCATCCTCCCTTTCCAAATCCATTTTTTCTCTAGGACTGATCTTTTTGCATGCTCCAGTTCCACAAGGAAGGCCCAACAAATGGCCCTTAACTCGAGAGTAAGTGCTCTTAAATTCACCCTTGTAGAAATTACAAGACCAATGCACATTTCGTCCCGGATCAGTCTTTGGCACTTGCTTCTTGGTTACATACTTCCAGAGAGGGTATTTTTTTAGCTGTGCTTGTTGTCTTGCTGCAACAACATCATATGTTAATGTTGGCTCAGAAACACCTACAACTTCACTTGAAGCACTTGGGGCACTATGACCAAGAGAAGGTGAAATAGAAACACTTGGAGGGGGTGGGGGACCATGAATAGCACCACCCTTCCTTTGACATTTGCCGACTGCCTTGGATGATTGAGCCATTAATCTTCTCACTGTTATAACGTCCACACACCTTCACCTACAAAAAAAACAATTAAAGTTAAACAATTATAATTTATAAATTCTAATTTATAAACTTATAATTTATAATTTATAAACTTATAAAGTTAACTCAGAAGTTAGAACTGTTATATGATTCAATATGTGCACACTGCATACAAATTGACTCTTGAGCAAAACAACTCAAATTGCCCCAGAGATGGAGCTGTTGATAACATGCAGTCTTGCTGTTTCTTACTGTTTGTAAATTGTCACAAACCGCAATAATTATGCACTGTCAAAGGTCAGAATAATCTATCACTGTCGTATATGTGTTTCACTGTTTTATTTGTGGTCTCATAGATCCGTTCGAGTCTGTCGTGGATATTACTAAGAATTTTTCAATTTTAATTCAATATTCAGTTTGTTACAAATTGTTGGGGTGTCTTTGATTTGATTAATGACAATTGACAATTGTCACTTAAAAAGCATTCTGAATATATGGAACCTTTTGGAGCCTGTTTATATAATAAAAAAATGGAGGGGCCTCTAATTTAGCACAGAAAAACTAGTCGGTTGCATCTCCACTCAAACTGGCGGCATGATTCATTATAATTTATTGGCCACCTTTGCCAAGCTGCACACCAGTCTTATTATGTCTTGGTTGTGTATTTAGTACAACCATTGCAAATTCCTGATAATTAGCTTACGGACATTGGATGACAAACTAAACTCACGAAGAAGCAATTTATATTCTCATCTGAGAAATTGACCTAGGTTTCAACTGACATTTAATCTTTCATGATATGTTTTCATTGACAAATTGTTAAAAGTTAGGAAAAACTGTAGCCACAGGTGACAGTACCCATGGTAACAAAGGAAATATACACAGTGAACTCCACAGCACTAACATCATTTCACACAATAAGCATAGCCACAGCCTGCATATATATATATAAGGTGGTTTTTCATATTCTGTGGAAAGCTGACAGTTTCAGCTATCCCATATATGCATTCAGCTTCCTATACGTAACAGAAACCAGTCAGCAGACTCAGCACTAAACATTACTCAACATCTAAGCCAAACTGATACCCCGACAAGGTTCACGCTGTAGAAATTCCTATCCCTCGAAATACGTATTCAACCTGTCGAAATACGTTAGGGCAATGTATTCTACCAACCAAATACGCGTATTTGAAATTTAGGACACGACGGAAAACATAGAATACGTATTCAATTTTTCATGACACGTTCAAAATCGTATTCGACACGTATTAGGGCCGTTTTCGTGTCCAATACGTAAAATACGGGACACGGGACCCTGGGGGACGTGTCCTGTGACTTAGGTGACCATTTTAATTAGTAATCAACAAAATATGAAAGAAAGAAAAAAGAATATGTGCTCTAAATGACTGATAAAATAAAAATAGAGGCAATTCTATCTATATCACCGTATAGAAAATGAAATATTGTGTCCATGAGCCAAAAAGCTAGATGAAAAGCATGCTCAAACTGTCTTTGTATTCATTAAAAGACTGGTTACTTATTGAGACAAATTGCAAGATAGATCACGATAAATATGCTCTACATGAAATATAGATAGAGAGAAAGGTGCTGTAAAGTAGCGAGTGAAGTTCTTCTTAACTTGTGCCTCAGTCAAGAAGGACCTCGAGTTGTTCTTCTTTAGCATGCATGAGTCCCTAAAAATTAGAACTAGTTCCAAAAAATCAGAATGAGTTCATGAATCAGTTTGACTTATGAGCTGGAGTGGAGGGCTCAGTTTGTTGTCTTGTAGTGCGAGTTAGTTTTGGAAATTAACATGCGTAGAGTCTCATTTCTAAATTAAGACTAGATGAGTTACATGAGTCAGTTAACTCATCAATCACAAATTTGATTTCCAGAAATAAAACTTGACAGATTTAGCCTATTCGATTTGCTATAAGGAGGATGAAGGCACTTATTGTATTGTTCTTATTGAGCACTAGTTTGTGCGAGATCGAGCTTGTGAGAAGAAGAGCATATTCAAGCAAAGCTTGTCCGCAGATTGGTTGAGGAGATTTTCCTTGGGATTTGTGCTAGAATTTAGGAATTAAGTCCTAAATAATAGGAGCAGCCTATGCGCAAGGATTTAGGAGGAAATCAAGGAGCAGGATCAGAGTTACTGCAAGTGTTTCAAGCTTCTAGGACAAGCAGAGAGAGAACAAGATTGTTTTTTTCTGATTGGACAGTTGTATTGTAAGAGATCTATTGCTCAAATTTCTATCAATAAATTTTTCAAACAAGTAGAGGGTTTTCCCAGTTGGGTTCCCTAAAAAAATATTGTTTTTGCTATTCTGTGACTGTTTATTTCTGTTCTGATCTTGCTGCAAATTAAGTAGAGAAAATTCTGTGTCTTGGGTTACAAGCTAGTTACAGATTTGTTCATTCAAGCGTAGCATAATTTTCGTGGAATTTCTATAAAAGGAAGAAAGAAATGATGGAAAACAATCTCTACTAACTACTCTCAAGAAAACTTGTCTAAACAATGGCCATTTGACCTCACTTTATAGAACCCACCTTCTCCTAAAGGAGATGTCTCTCTCACGAAATACGCTTTGGTTAACTCGTGGTGAAGTGAGTGGAAGTGGAGAAGTTCTCATGTGCCTAATGCATGCAACATGACAAGTGACGAGGAGTGGAGTGAACTCAAACAAGTCCAGGTCAAACTCTTCCATGTGGCTTCAGTGAAGTGGAGTGAAGAGAGGTGACCTCATGAATTTTCTTCTATGAAGTTGAGTGAAGACTCAAGAGAGAGAGAGAGAGGTCCATATGTTCTAGTTCAACTCCCCATGTGCTTTGAGTGGACATGAGCCATGCGATTTCTCCACTTTACTAAGGATAACTCAACAAGGTAGCCTCATGCAAGCTCATATGCATTTAACTGAGTTGAAGTGAAGTGAACTAAACTAGAGTGAGGTCGACTCAATTCCAGTCCAACAAGGTGCCCTGAGATGAGATGGCACATGTGCCATGTCACTGTTGTATGACTACCACATAGCGCATCCACTTGTCAGTCTACATGGTGACTACTTGCTATAAATAGTCATGCCAAAAATAGCAGTCCTAAAATTTAGGAAAAGATGGGAAATGTTTGGAACTGCTAAAGGATCCTTGCTAAATCTGGCACACCTAAAAATAGGCATTGCTAAAAATTGAAAGGGTTCGCATGTCAATGAAGTTGGGTTTCATTGAATTTGATTTTCTGCAAGGAATTTAGAAATGTGCTTAGAATCTCCGTGCGAGCCTCAGAACCCCAACTGCTAATAATAGCAATGTCTCACATGTTGCCGAGAAATAGTTCATCAAAATCATGAGCTTTCAAGGATTTCAAATATACCATCACCTTTGACATTAAAGCCTTTCAACTCTAGCTGCTAAAAATAGTAGTGTTCTCCAGAACTGATGAAAGTGGCTGTGAAATGTCTTTGACTATGAAATGGGCTGAAATCATTGAAAAATCCTTCACCTGATCTCTATGAAAACTGGCTCTGAGTTGTGTGGAAGCAGCAAGCTCTGAAAGCCCGCTCTGAACCCCAACCCAATGAGAGCAAATCTGAAGTTAACAAGGCCCCAAGGATTTTTGTGTTGAACTCCAAGCGCACATTGGTATTCATGATATTTATTATTAACATCAATATTATCAAACTTAATGAGCCATCACACATGGACAAAGAGGTGCATGTGTCTCACTGGCAAAGGTACCATTCCAGAGTTCTATTGTTCAGTTTGAGAAGATATGTTTTTCGATACAGGAACTAGAACCATAGGAAGCAAGCACAACAATTTATTTGGCTGGTCAAAAAATGACACTACCATATCAAGCTAAATGAATTTACCATTTTATCTTTGAACAAAGATTTGCTGATCTTTAACGGAATTGGGGACAGTTCCTTATTAATTAGGAAGGAAATGAGTAAATGATACCTCAATAGGCAGGGTTTACATCCCTTGCAATAGGCTACATGAACTCGGAAAGGGGATGTGCCCCTTGTCCCTGGTGTGGCTTGGGAGATGCCAATCCTTCACCTGGGAAAAAGACAATCTCCTAAGCTATCCGGGGATGCATCCTATGATCCCAACCCAAATCAAGGGATGTTCCTATTTTATAGGCTAATTAATTCCCTTAAATTTGTGATATGATTGGTTTTCTGACTTTCTGTAGACTGTCACATTCCCAGTGCCCATTCTGGGAAAAAGATGTTTGTCTTCACAACAACTGTTAATATCCTGCTGTATTTTGTTGGATGGACTTGAAAAAAAACTGCATTATTTCTCTAATCTCGGGTTAAAATCATTTCATGTGGACTATAGCCCTCCATGAGTGTGTCCTCAATTGTAGAATAAAACTAACATAAAAAATCTAAGTCAAAAAAAGGTCAATAGTTTATTTGCTCAAACCTTTACACTCTTTGAAAATAAAACTCTCATTGGGCAGGTACCCAATAGAAAACCAACAAATGTATACATATCTAAGTTTTTAAATTTATTTATTTATTTTTTTGTTTTATTTTTCTTTTCTTACAATTGTCTTCACAACAACTGTTAATATCCTGCTGTATTTTGTTGGATGGACTTGAAAAAAAACTGCATTATTTCTCTAATCTCGGGTTAAAATCATTTCATGTGGACTATAGCCCTCCATGAGTGTGTCCTCAATTGTAGAATAAAACTAACATAAAAAATCTAAGTCAAAAAAAGGTCAATAGTTTATTTGCTCAAACCTTTACACTCTTTGAAAATAAAACTCTCATTGGGCAGGTACCCAATAGAAAACCAACAAATGTATACATATCTAAGTTTTTAAATTTTTTTTTTTCTTTTATTTGTCAAGGGGTAAATTGGTAACTAGAACATACAATCATTGTTGCCACCAAGAATCACATAGCGCTGCTGCCAAGAAAAAAAACCCCATGGCCTGTTATGATAGTCCACAGACCATACCGGGCAAGGTTGCCCATGATTTGAACCGAGGTGGGCGGCATTATCACCATGAATCCGGGCCATCCCTGACTTGCTGTAAACAGATCCAAGTTAAAAAAGCTCGATGCTTTATTTCCTTAACTCTAAACCTTGTTTGGAACATGTATAATTTGAAAATAGAGCCCAACAATCAATTTTTTCCGCCATGGAGATGCAAAATGCAGCGACGCACATTGTTTGTCATTTGGTGAGTGGTAAAAACCACTTTTGGCCCCCAATTTGGAGATTAGGGTGCTTATTTGCAGTTGCAAGAACTGTTTTTTATTTTTTTGGAATGTCTATTTTGGCTCCTTCTTCTTGTTGTGGACAGTACGCAATGGACACCATTTTCTTTCTGTGTTCCTCCCTTTTTGTCTGTGTGGGCTTCATCTTCTTGCTGTGGATTGTGATTTTATGCAGTGGGTATCTGCATTTTGCTATGTGGGCACCATTTTGCTGCCACGGGCTTCAATTTTCAGTTGTGGGCACTTTTCTGTTTTAGGTATCATCTTCTCGCTACTGACAATGATTTTATGTAACGCACACCATTGTCTTGTTGGTAGCATTCATTTCAATCTTCATTATATATATATATATATATAATTTCAGTTGTTTGCACTTTTCTGTTGTAGGTATCATCTTCTCGCAACTGACAATGATTTTATGTAACCCACACCATTGTCTTGTTGTTAGTATTCATTTCAAGCTTCATATATATATATATATATATAACTGAAGAATTAAGCCTGCAGAATTTTGTCCACTTCCCTTGAGTCGTAGATGGAGGCTGGAATTAACCACCAGTTTGAATGAGCAGATGGTAACCCCAAGGGACTTGATGGGAATGGATCCTGTGATCTCACATCAGACTGCATCTTTGGCAGATGTCAAACCAACCATGCTAACATGCGTGCACACACACACACACAAAAACAACTGCACTTTTCATGCTTTATTTTTCAAGGTTTGTACTCGGTAGTTCCTGTACTAATGATGCCCTCCATACTTGAGATTCATTGCAAGTTTGATGTGTTTGTGTGGTTTTGTTTTGATGCACCCGTGGGCCTGGTCAACTCAGTGTAATACATTAGTACCTCTAAGTGTAAATTATTGATGTACCTATCTGCACTTGGCATAACCTATTTTGGAGGTTTCTACCAGATACCCCATCTCTAGAAATGTCTAGTACCCTCCTACTAGACATTTCTAGTACCCCGGGTACTAGAAATGTTCCCATACAAGAGACTCTCTGCAACTTTGATGTGCATGTGTGTGTTTTGATGCACCCATGGGTACTAGAAATGTCCCCATAGAAGAGACTCCATGCAACTTTGATGTGCATGTGTGTTTTGATGCAACCATGAACCTGGGAAACTCAATGTAATGCATATGTATTATGTACTACTAACTGTAAAATATTGATGTGTTTTATTTGTAGCATATGCAGACATTATGCATGAAAGTTACCAGACTTGGAGTCAGGAAGAACTCGGTGAGGCATAAGAGTCAAGAGTTTAACTTAGATCTGGAAAACCTTAGCAAAAGCTCGGGAAAATCCTAACGAGTATAAAAATAGTAAGGAATACACACACGAACATACAAAATACACAAACATGAAAACTTGATTGGAAAAAACCTGGGAAAAAAATTGGTGAGGATAAATTGACTTGTGAGTCTTACTCTTTTCCAACCCAATCGAGGTTGAACTCACGAGTCAGTGAGTTTGACTTGTGATTCCTATGAAAATGATTTGCACACTTGAAAGCAAGTCAAGTCATTTATTTGGTATGGTCAACTTTTAGAACAATTAAGCAATTTCTGAAAGATTGAACCTAGGTGAAAAAAAAAGTTTGTGGAAGTTCACAAGCAATCTCCCCTTCAAATTTAGAGCTATGAGTGACTTGTATAAATCTTAAGAACAACAACCTGTCCAAGAGTTTTGGTCTTTGACAAGGTGATATTAAATATTGATTCAGGGGAACCCTATTTAGCTGTATCAGTTTAAAATTTATGAATTGGAAAACTGAAAGTTAATAGTAATAACCGATTGTACTTTAGAGTTTAAATGAAAAAGATGTGGTATTTAATGACATAAAACAACTGGTTTTTATGGTTTCGTTTAAAGATGCTGCTCAACTTGCTATGTCAAGTTGTAACATGGCTTGTGCAAGTCAATTCATTTATTTGGTATGGTCAACCATTATAACAAAAACTAGTCCCTGAAAAAGTTTGTGGATGTGCATAATCACTTTCTCCTTCAAATTTAGAGCTATAAGCAACTTGTGTAAATTGCAAGAATGACAACCTGTCCAAGCATAACCTTTGTTTAGTTTCCAAGGATTTGGTATTTATATCAATGTTTTAAAACTCTGACTCTGGTTCGGAACCAGCCGAGGGTCGGCTCCGACTCCGACTCGGGTTCAGAACCGATCTAGGGTTGGCTTTGACTCCAACTCAAATTCGGTATCGACTCAGCCGATTTGTTTTCAATAACTCTGTCGTTGTAAAAAATACATTAAATATATTTTTTATTATGAAAAAACATAATTTTAAAGATTTTCATTCATGTTTCCAAACACAAAGCATTATAATACAGAGAGAAGACAACATATGATCAAAGTAGGCTCATGAATATATCCATTATATCAAAATGGCAACTAGTGCACTGCCCAATACTTATATGATATAGAGATCAAAACAAAAACACATAATCGAGGAGGCTCTAAAATGGCTTCTACAACAACAATAAACTGTAAAACATCACTAGTCACTAGTACTATTGGCTATTGCTAGAGAAGTCGACATCATCTTTCTCAGACTCTAAATCAGAGTCAGACAGGGAAACCCATGGCTGCTCCTCATCACTATCTCCAACTGCAACTGTAGAAGTAGTAGCACTAGCAGGCACAATAGCTGCATGCTGAGATAGACGAGATATGCGCTTCCGTTGTGGCTGAGTAGAGGAAGTGCCTGCCACTGGAGGACTTGGGGCTGGGTCTGGTACAAGTGGATCTGCATTCAACTGAACATTATGTTCAACAACAACTTTAGCTAATGCCTCTGTCTATAAATCCAAATCAATACCAAAATCCTCGTCAGAATCAAACTCTGCTGGATGATTCTCCACTACCTAATCTGATGCTGGATCAATATCTTCCAACACAATGGGATTTGTATCAGATCTTTTGTTCAACAATTGGTTGCGTCTTAGTCGGAGGTTGTATTGGACATATACTAGATCATTTAACTGTTTTTGTTCCAAACAGTTTCTCTTCTTCGTGTGAATCCTTTCAAAGACAAACCAATTGTGATCACATCCAGTAACACTACAAGTTTGACTCAAAATATAGATTGCAAACTTCTGTGATTGAGGACAATGGCTACCAAATGCCTCCCACCATTGCGCTGCAAAAAACATAGTTGCATAATGAGTTAGCTCAACAAATTATATCCAACTTTCAAATTATAAACAATTTAACAAAATAAGAATTTGAAAATTGAAATTGTTTATTTACCTGGCTTATCTGCTTCCTTTGCAATCCTTGCTAGGTTCTTATGAAAGGTACCTGTGGCTCTGTTGAAACAAGTGATCTATTGGTGTATCTCCAGTTGATCGCTATCCTTAGGGACAATGCGGTCAATGTAGTGAATCAATCCATCTCTTAGCTCCCCAGTCAAAGCTTCTGCCTCTAGAGCTTTATAATGATACCTTGGGTTCAGAAAAAAACTCAGCTGCATGTACAAGGCGATGGAGTTGATTGTTGCATCTTTCATCAATGATTGCCCAAATGGGCCCATACTTAGCCACCCTATCCTTGTATACTACCTTTATTTGCTCCTTTGCTTGATCCATAGCCTCATAAATGAAGCCCATTACCAATCTTTCCCCATCCACCAACCGCAACACCTTAACCAGTGGCTCAACAACCCTCACAATCTCTGCTGCCTTTTTTCCAAAATATTTCTTCATTAACTTTCTTTCTCACATCTTTGCCATCCTATTTGCGAGACCATTGGCATTCATTCCATTCATCACTAGAAAAACACCCTTTGCAAGTTTCTATGTTGGGAAAGCATAGATTGCAATGCCAAAAAATGAGTTGCAAATCTAGTGATGGCAGACCTAATAATATCCCTGCCCCCTATGTGTTCCCTCATCAGGCCCAAAATCCATGAGTGATTGTAGATATATTTTGTTATGCTTTTGGCATGTTCTATAATGTTCTTGACCCAATCTATTTTGCCAATATCCTCAAGCATGAGCTCTATGTAATGTGCAACACACGAGGTCCAAAAGATGGTTTTGTGTTTTTCTTTCAACATTTTACCAACCAGAACATAGTTAGAGACATTATCTGTGATGATTTGAACAACATTAGCCACGCCCACCTCTTCAACAACCTCATTCAAAAGCTGAAACAACAAGTGTGCATCTTTCAACCTATCAGATGCATCAACTGATTTTAGAAACATGGTTCCCTGTGGGCAAAAGATAAGAAAGTTTGTGATGGTACGGTTCCTTTGATCAGTCCATCCATCTGACATGATGGTACGTCATGTTTTTGCCCATGAGCTTTTGAAATCTTTCAAATTATCATCAATGGATGAAACTTCTTTTCGCAAAAAAGATCCCCTTAACTCATGCATTGTAGGGCCTTTGGAGCGCTTTCCAACAACAAATATGGCATCAAACATAGGTTCATAATGTAGTGAACAAGAAGCATTGAAGGGGATATCATAATCATACCAACATTTAGCTATGTAATCACATGCAATCTTTCTCAATTCTTTCTTCCAATAGTCATCTAAAGTGGGTTGCATATGACTTCTACTAGCTTGAGGACCATGTGCATTTGATGGAGAGGAAGGTGTGGAATAACTTTTGATATCACCCCGCTTTTTCATTTTACTGTTACCCTTTCTTGAATAGACTCCAAATAGGGAGGAACATAGCGAAAGGGGTTGGATGCATCCACGTAAGGGATAGATGAAGAGCCCTCATAATCAAAATTGGGGTTGGCAGCCATCATTTGTTGTATACTCCTTCCTCCCAATTTCAACCTCTATTTCTTTTTGCCTAGCTTTTTCTTGCTCAAACTTCTCAAAGCTATCTAGCAACTCCTTCCTAATCTCCCCAATTTGCGCTGATGGTGCTTCACATGGAGTAATTTGGCCTCTAATACCAACCAAGTGTTGTTTCAACCTATGAATGCCCCTTCCACCCTCCTTAATTTCTTTTAAAAACGACTCTTCAATTTTTAGATTTGCACAAAAAAAAGCGAAAACAGATTTTAGAAGTGAAAAAAAAACATCTAGGCACAAACCGCCTCCTCAATGCTGCTCTAACAAACCAACTCCTCAACGCTGCTCTAATGGCTGCCCAAGAAGCTCGTCACTGTTGATCCAATTATTGCCCAATACTCCGCACTGCTTCTCCAATGATTGCCCAAGACTCCTCACTGCTGCTCCAAAAACAAACTCCACAACTCTTCACAAATTCTCACACAAATGCAATAAGATAGATGTGAGGAAATGTGAGGGGGTTGGGTAGCTTTTATAAGCTTGGGAGCGGTAAATGGACTTGAAAATAACCTAAAACCCAATTAGAATAAAGTTAGGAGTCCGTTTACATTTACTCCATAAACCTCTTTATATTTACGAAGACTTAAAAAAGAGGTTTTATTTAAGTGAAACCTATGGGCCAAATATTTTAGTTATAAAAGATGTATGGTAAATTAATAAAAATATAAATAAATGAGAGGTATGGTAAATAAATAAAACATTTTTTATATTTACTCCATAATTCACTTTATATTTATGAACACTCGGTTTTATTTAGGTGAAGCCTATAGGCCAAATACCATGGGAAAATTATTATTAATGCCATGCAAAAAACATTATTAACCCCAATATTAATATTAATAAACATAAAGATGGCACATGGTATTGACCCATGGTATTGAGAACCAATGGTATTGACTTGTGATTTTCACGTGGAATGCAACCTATTTAAAGGGGGAGATTAAAGTAGCATAGATCCATCTTTACTCTAGATCTACTAAGTGCCGAGAGGGATCAAATATCTTTAATCTGGATCTACTAAGCGCTGAGAGGGATCAAATATCTTGATATGCCAAGTAGCATAGAGTGAAAAATAAAGGGGGGAAATTAAACCATCATAGATCCATCTTTACTCTGGATCTACTAAGTGCCAAGAGGGATCAAATATCTTTACTCTGGATCTACTAAGCCCCAAGTGTGATCAAATATTTTGATATGCCAACTAGCATAGAGTGAAACAAGATTTGATCCCTCTTGGTGTTTGGTAGATCCAAAGTAAATATGGATCTATGCTGATGTATTCAAATATTAAAGAAGTGTAGGTTGTAGAAGTAATTTGCTTCAATATCCAGAGAATAACTTGATAATGTATATTAAAATCAAGTAGGTGAAGTAGATTCAGATTTGCTACAGTAGGGGTTCCTTGAGGACTAGGAATTTTCACATGGTATTAGAGCATTGATTTTGAAAAAAGGGAAGAACAGATCCAACGTTGAGTAGAGAGGCCAAAAGATGCCCTTGGTAGCAATTCGAATCCCCTTGAAGAGATTGCGTAGTTCTTGCCTGAAAGCAAAGATTTTGAGGAAATCTCTCTCCGAGAGAGTCGACAGAGGTACGATTTCCGAATCGTGAGCTTGCAGAGGCAGAGGGAGTGACATAGAGCCTCAACGTAATGCTTGAAGGACGTAGTTTCTGCCGGGGCAGAAATCTGTCGGAAAAAGCAAACACATAGAAGGGGAATTTCTCCTCATCAAACTTTTTGCCAAAAAGCTAGAATTTCTCACTTGCTGGGCAACTGAGTAGTGACTAGAGGAGTCAGTTTGACAGTTGGGTGAAATGACATCGCATGGGCTTAGAGACTAGGGCAGGTTGGAAGGGGCTTCCAACTATATGTCATATGGAAGACCAAAATCTTCGCTGTTTTGGAGGAGCATGATTTTGAAGCCTACGTCAAGGGTGTTATGGTTATTCCTGCTGACAATGATCAAAAGAAGTACAAGGTCGAGCAGGGGAAGGTGAAGAGGCTCATTCTCTGTGGAGTTCGAGATCATTTGGTCTCACACTTGCAGGGCAAGGATACACCTCGAGAGATGTGGGAAGCCTTGTCTTCATTGTATGAAGGCTCTTCCAAACAACAGAAGGTGTATCTAGGACAGAAGTTGCAGCAGACATTGATGTAGAAAGGAGGTGTTAACTCCTATCTTCAACGTCTTTAGAACACCAGAGACTAGCTTGATGCAGTGGAGTCTACTCCTCAAACTACCGCGATGGTAAGGATAGCCCTGAATGGAGTCTTGGATGAATGACAAGTCTTCGTCCAAAGCATATTGGGCAAGGAAAGATTACCTTCATGGGAGGATATGTGGGCAACCCTTCAACATGAGGAATTTAGGAGGGACATAGTAGAGGTCAACCTCAATGGCAACAGTGGCAGTGGCACGAAGACCAAGGAGGAGGAGGAGAACATAGCTCTAGCATCAAAGGGACAACAAAAGCCGAAGCGAAAGAATGACATTTCAAAGGTGAAATGTTTCAGTTATTGCGAGATGGGCCACTTTGCATCCAAGTGTCCTTCGAAGCAAAAGCATAAGGATGAGAAACATGATCCTAAGGCTGTGTCAACAAAGATTGATGAAGATGAGTTTGCCATGAGTGCTGACGCATCTCCAAGAGGGAGATGGGGCAATATTGAACTGTAGTCAGGAGGACTACATGTGGGCAGGATCCTTGAGGAGTCCACCTCTTGGATCAAATCCTCGCTACGGGAGCCCAAGATTCAGCAGTAGTGAGATGGACTTAGTGTTAGATGATGCAGTGTACTGTTTGGAGAGACAGATGCAGTAGCCCGAGACCGGGAGTTGATCAACGCAGAGCAAGGTTGGCAGCAATGCAGATGACATAGTGCAGAAGTCAACTGCAGCGCAGAAGATTCAGAGGGTTAGAGACTAGAGCAGTGAGATTCCAATATTCATGGTATTATGCTGAACACAGTTAAGTTCAGTTAATTTTTTGGATGTTTTTCAGTTGCTTCTCTCAACAATTGAGTTGCAGTACGAATGCAATATTAGCAGTGGCAGTGCTAGCAGCATAGCAGATGCAACAATTGAGAGGGAGTTGTAGTATAGATGCAACAATAACAGTGGCGATGTCAGTGTCATGGGTAGCAATACAGTTGCAGCAGCAACACAATGTTGGTGGCAACAACAGTGCAGAAAGGAGGGTGCTCTAGAGACAGAGCAGTGTGCAGTTGGATATTGTTGCTAGAGCACTTTCTTGGCTAAGAGGGAGTGTCAGTTTTTGGTAGCATTGGAAGTGCTCTAGCCTTGAAAATTGGTGGAGAGGCTAAGGCACATGAGTTCTAAGGAACCCATAAACCTCTTGGTGAAATTCCACTCGGATTGTGTTTTATTAAAATAATTAATATTTTTAATGGGGTTCCTAAGTCTAAACTTAGGGAAATTCAAATACTAATGGGTATTAATAAAAATATGGGTGAGAATGATATAGAAGGTGGATCAAGTCATGTTTTAATCTTAGTCGTTGATTAGAGACTTAATCTCGACCGTTGAAGTCTCAATGAGAAAAATATAAGGAGGAGGTTTGGGATTCATTTATAAATACATAGAGAGACTGAGGAAATCGTTTTTTCTTAGTTGAGAAGTTCTTAGTAGGAAAATCGATTGGAGAGATCTTGTAGTTGAGGGGCAGGGATAGTATCTTTCGGAGAGAGTGATTCTCAGCCGGAGATACATCAACAGAGAGAGGCAGTAAGTGATCCAGAGGCCTTGACGCAGAGGCTGACGCAGGGCCAGAAGGGCCACACAGAAGTGACACAGAGGCAGAGAGAGAAAGTCGAAAGTTAGAGTAGAGAGTCAGTTTCAGTAGCTAGAGCCGGGGTGTGAGACCGGGAGGCTGAGAGTAGTGACTCTGGGCTTCTGATCACATTCCCAGCTGGGTGACGCAATACCTGCAAGGGTTGACGCTGGGACAACATAGATGTAATGCAAAGCTAGCACAGTTCCTGACAGGGGCATCTCATCCAGCAGTTGGAACAACCAAATCTTTTTCTTAGTGATTGTGTGAGGTAACTCACAAAGATTCTGCCAATATTTCTCTCTGTAATTGAATACCCCTGTGAGGTATTTAGTGATGTATTCAGATTTTGCTACCGCATAATAATAAAACCCTTAGAATCGTTGCATTGGTTTTTCGGCATTGGGTTTTTCTGAGGACTCTTGTGTCCAAAAACAAGTGGCGCATGTATCTTGTTCTTTGCGCAATTTTCTGTTTCATGTATTCAAATATTAAAGAAGTGTAGGTTGCAGAAGTAATTTGCTTCAGTATCCAGAGAATAACTTGATAATGTATATTAAAATCAAGTAGGTGAAGTAGATTCAGATTTGCGGTAATAGGGGTTCCTTGAGGACTAGGAATTTTCACAGCATGTTGGGTCCATTGGTACATCATCAAGAATCCTCCATGATAAGTAAGGGAAACCCAATATTTTGGCTCTTAGGGGTGCTCAGGGATGTATATCAATTGCTCAAGTCATCAAAAGGCCAAATACACTACCAAAAGTGGGCAACACTGCATCTACAAAGTCATCATGCTTTATGGAATTTAATGTATGGCTCGATCATTATGTGGAGTAGGGTTCCCTTGAGGCCTTTGTTGCTCTTGACCACTTGGAAAAACCAACTCAAACTCAATTGAAAGCAACCATTCATTGGAAACTAAGATAATAAATACATTTAGGTGGGATCATACTTAAGTGTTATGGGCATATTCATACTTCAAGTTGAGATCACCTTCAAATATATAACTAGACCAAGTCTTGTAAAGCTATTTCCCACCTTTGTAGGGGTGGCTAAGTAGTCAACCCTATTAGGTGCTTCTAGCCCCCAAGGGGAGGTGGATTTTCCAACGTTAATTCTTCAATCAATAGGTGTTGTTGTAAGTAAGTGGCCACGGAGAGGAAAAACTTCATGGCCAAGTGGCCTCGTCAGGGGACCAACTAGTGGGAAATCAGATATAGGCTAGGGTAATTATCTTTGTTCACATTAGTTACTTCGTACGCAATCTACACATTAGTCTCTATTGTTATCAATACATCAATCAATAAAATGCTTTAAGAAATAACACATGTAGAAAGAAACCATAAAGCACAAATAAAATCAAGACATTACAAATTAGGTACGTAGTTGCGAGGGGCCCTCTCATAGCTAGCACCTAGCTAAATTACTATCAAAGAAAAATTAAAGATTACAACGAAACCATGGATTAAAACAATCTTGTATTAGTCACAAATGAATTACAACAAACCTGCTAATGCATGGCTCATACACAAATTGTACAGACTCTGAAAACAAGATCTGAAAATGGATACTAACTAGTTGACCCAACATTGCAATGTCTGGTTCCATTTATAAGCATTACATTCAGACATCGTCGACAAGAGGCCATAATGCAAAGATTACGAAAGGCCTGTTAATATATGGCTCATACATGGATTCCATAAAGTTTGAGAACAAGATCTGAATCTGAATACTGACTAGCTATACATTCAAACATTGCCTAGGAGAGGCCATAATACAAAGATAAACTCTAATTGTTCTAGGAACAAGGCTACTTGTAGTCGCCAAAATAACAAACAAGAGATCTTCTCCTACCTCTATAACTGTTGCAAAGCTTTTCACTAGTGTAGTGAGGTCGACTAGATCTCATATGTGCGTTGGTCAACAACTGAAATAGGGTTTTGTTATGGCTCCAGTACTGATCGGTGTGGTATGGAACCATCAATGCTTCGTTTTGACTTTAGGGCTGCTTGAAAGGGTTTAAACGCACGCTAAGAGGAAGAATGCCATGTTCTTGTCCAGATCTATGATTCTTACCTTACGTGGATGGCCGTAGATGTGATGAATGATGACGACATGGTCCCCTTGGTACCAAAATCCTTGTGTTGGTACTAGAAGTGAACTAAATTTCCATCATTAGCAACATAACCTAAAAAATACACTTAAATCTAGTTAAAAACACAAGATTTTAAAAGTTAATGTAGAGATTTCTACAAATCTAGCTCTGATACCATGTAGAAATTTCTACAAATCTAGCTTTGATACCATGTAGAAATTCGTTGTAGATTCAAATTGCAGATTGTAATATGCTAAAACAATTAACTTGAATCTACTCTACTCATCAGCAGAAACAATAAATAGTCGATGAAATCACGAAGCATAAAAGAGAGAATTCAATCACACATAACACAATAATCTTTTGGGGAAAGCCACAACTAAAACCCCTTGCTATTTGTACATTGCATTAATAAGAAAATATGAGAAGATTACAATGCTTTTTTCAAGCTCAAGCAACTTTTGCACTATCTCTATCTATCTCACTGCTTCCTAAACAAGCTCAAGCCAATATTTAACCAATTTTGCTGCCTGCCAAGCTTCTATTTCCATGCACAATTTCCTTGGGAATTAACTGATATTTAATTGGGAAATTCCACAAATATGAATTATGCAATCCTCATAGGCTTTCCTCTGATTGCATGCACCACCTGTACAATTAAGATGATTATACAACTGATAGTACACTGTCTTTGAACTCCAGTCTCAATTGGGCTTTTTTTGATTTGACATGCATGAGTTAATTATGAGTGAATCTTCAGTTTACTGGTTGATCATTGTTGGTTACACCCCACCACTGGATCTCCCACTAATTCCTCCATTAGTTGGAACTAGTTTAACTAAATTTAATTCATTTAGACTGAATTAAATAATTACAACTCAAAATAAACTCAACCAAGGCTCTTATAATGTAGGAGACACTCTACATGACTCTAGTTAGACCCTCAACTTGGATTAATTGAGACAACTAAGTCAAATTAACTTAGTTAACTACAAGAAGTTGTCATGAGATGTGGAATTACAATTTAATTCCCAATTTAATTCAAGGACAAATTAAATTAATATTTTTCTTGATGTTATTTTTAACATTTCTTATTGTTATTTTTAACAGTCAGGTAAGAAGTACTCAATCATACTAATGTTAGGTATTTGAGATCAAGATTATGGGTTTCTAGAGCAACAAAGGCATAACGAGCAAATATAGTATAAAAAACAATGGTTGGAGATGACAATGTTGAGGGACAACACTCTGCATTTTGGTTCCTAGTTCAAGGATTAAAGCTTGCTCTTCATGTTATAACATTTAATTAACCCCTTAAGACGAAGCAATTTATCACTTATTACGTTGGCACATGTAAGGGTTCCTTTTTATGAGATGGAATATCAAGTGCTTAGGAACCAGGTGACATTAACTAACGAGGAGGGTAGAGTTGATGTTAGGATTTTCCCCACACGCTAACTTATGTCTCAGCCATTTTTTTCATTTCGATCATCTTTTTCTTACATTGTGGCCATATTATGCTTTTACATTCTTTTAACTGCGTCAACATGTAGGGTAATGTTTTTTGGCCCTACTCAAGGACGTGGATAAGAAAGTGCCAAATCTGAATGAATCAATGATAGTCGAACCCAAAAAATGGAGATGGTATCAAGGGCTAACAATATGACATGGAAAGTGTTAAGCATGGTAAAACGGAAAATGAACACACTATTTCAATCTAGGCCTTTCACATAGTTACCCTCCTATAATCCTAAGGCCTTAAGGGAGGTCTTGCTAGACTAAGGCTAAAGATTAAATCCTTTGCAAGGTGAAAGAACAAAACTTGCATTCAAGATCACTCAATCATCTAGATCACCCCCTATCCATACTAAATGCCCAAAACATTAAGTAAAAGTGCCGGATTGCACAAATGATCACGAGCGGTAGGCCACCTTCATTCAATAGGAATGCTAAATGGTGAGAGGTGTAATAATTTGTGCAGATGGTGGAGTTGGGATATCATCATCATCAAGTGATGTGTAGGGCTGTTGGCTAGCTTGCTATCCAAAATAGGAGAAACCATTTTCTCTGAGGGGGTTAACTATTTTGGGGGTAACCAACCTTAAATTTATTACTTGATTCTGGCTAGTTGTGACATGGGTTTTGCACAACATCATTTTATTGATGTGGTATGGTACAATAACTCTTAAAGTCAAGAAAAAGTTCTTAAAAGATTGAACATTGGTAAAAGTGTTTGTGAATGTGCACATTAACAAGTCCTTTTTGCTTCAAAATCAAAGCTCTAAGTGAACAAAATAAACCCTGTCGCCCACCTGCCAAGAACAACAATCCATCAAGGCAAAACCCGACAATCCATCAAGGCAAAAAACAATTGATAGGGTAATGCTACTTGAACACATCCTCTTTGTTTGAAAATGTAGGACATTTGAAAATGATCTCCAATTTGAAAATGTAGGACATCTGTAAATGACCTCCAATATTAATGAAATCTCTTCCAACAATTGTATCAAAGTTTACCAAAAATTCTATTTTACCTTATGGTTGTGTTCCATGAAGAAATTTCAACCCCCACTTTGGTTATCAATTTTTCTTATCACTCCATGCGTTTAGTTTTAAATCCAAGCATGATAAAAAACTCTAAAATCTGGAAATGATAATATTTTTCTAAAAACACAAATTTAGAGATTTGACAACTATTGAAATTGCAGAAATAAAACACAACAAAATTATGACAGCCACACAAAGAAAATAACATTGATTTTTGGTCAATGTGACCTTGGAAAAAGCCCCTACAACTCTTGGGGAAAATCATTTTGAGAGCTCTTCCTTATTTCTGAAAATGCTTTTACAGAGAAACTGAAATACACAGTAAAAATTCCAACAACTACAAATTACAACTTATCTCGATTTTCGTGCTTAAACTTCGCCTCGAAAATCGTGCCAATCAGTAAACAACCAAAACAGGAAATTTCCAACAATATAACAACATTAAATGATGTACGAACGACCTCGAACATTGTGCCCAGAATTTGCTGTGCGGGCTGTATAGATCATACAGATTTCAGCAGTACGACTGCCTTGAAATTCATGCCCAAATCTGCCTCAAAATTCATGCCCTTGCTTTTGTCCCTCTTCCTTGATTTTTGTGCCTTTCTCCTGCTGTACAATTTTGCCTTGGGATGCGTTCTAATAAATGATGCTGCTCAGATTTGCTGAAATGTCTTCTCGCTGCTCTCATTCACTTCCTCATTGCTCATAAATTTTCTCCTTGCTCTCTCTTCTCTGTCTCTCAAATGCTCATGAAAGAATGAATGATCTTTTCCTTTTCTCTTCTCCTTTTATTCTCTAAATGACCTTTTGGGTTACTCTAAGATCTAATCGCTGATATTCATTTAGATCTAGGGATGAGAATAAATGTGCATTTAATTCTCTCTTTCTATTTTTTAATTCACCTACTTAAATAAAGATCCACTTAGCATTTTATTTTCATAGTCATTTTTTCGCTTTATAATATTTCTAATAAAGTCACCTTTAAATTAGAATGTAATTTTACCACTTATAAAATCACTTTTAAATTAGAATGAACTTTACCACTTATAAAGTCACTTTTAAATTAAATTGACTTTACCACTTATAAAGTCACTTTAGGAGAATAGTAAAAAATACATTTGGACACTTTTCCCTAGGCCAAAGATCAAAGCCTTAGGGAATCGCTTGTTTTCTAGTAGCCAAATTTTAACACTCCCTCTTACTAAGGAAGTGTTCCTCACCACTCCCATCTTGTCTTTGAAGTAGACATGCTTGCCTCGTGGTAAGGCTTTGGTGAAAATATCCGCTACCTACCCATTTTGTGGAAATGTACTCAAGCTTGACAGCGCCCTTTTGGACATAGTCTCTAATGAAGTGATACTTGATCTTAATATGCTTTGACCTGTCATGAAAAACTTGATTCTCTGTGAGTTTTATGCAACTTTGATTATCATAGTAAATTACTGAAAGTCTCAATGCTTGACCAAATAGACCAAACAACATCTTGCGAAGCCATATGGCCTCACAACTAGCCAAACTAGTAGCCATATACTCTGCCTTAGCTGAGCTCAATGCAACTGACTCTTGTTTCCGGTTGATTCACGACACAACCGTTGAACCCAACCCAAAACAACACTCAGAAGTACTCTTCCTATCTGAAGCACAACCCGCCCAATCTGAATCCGTGTACCCTGCCAGTCTCACTCCATCACCCTGTCTATAATCCAGACCAAAATCCATAGTCCACTGCAAGTAACGAAGAATGTGTTTTGCAGCCACCTAGTGCACTCTCCTGGGCTCACACATGAACTCGCTCATAGTGTTAACTGCAAAACATATATCTGATCGATTGTTGACCAAATACATCAAACAACCAACTGTTTATATAGAGTAGGATCCACCAACTCGGAATCAGAGGCGTGAAGCTTCTTCCAGTTAGTGATCATAGGTGTAGACATGGGTTTGTAGTCCTCCATGTGAAATCTGCTAAGAATATCCACAATGTACTTCTCTTGTCCCAGGAAGAAATGCCCCTCCTCTTGCCACACCTCCAATCCCATAAAATAATGCATCAAGCCGATATCCTTCATCTCAAATTCTGAAGCAAGATCTCTCTTCCAGCCCTCAATGAGTCTCTCTGCACTGGTGATGATCAAGTCATCAACATACAACACCAGAATGAGAGGCTTCTCACACACCACAATGAAGTATAGGTTCAAATCAACCTCACTCTTTGTGAAACCCCACTGCTGCAAGTATGTATCAATCCTAGAGTACCAAGCTCTAAGAGCTTTCTTCAGGGCATAGAGTGCCTTTTTCAATCTGCATACACGGGACTCCTTCCCATGCACCTCAAAGCCCTGCGACTGCTCAATATAAACCTCCTGTTGAATGAAGCCATTGAGAAATGCGATCTTCACATCCATCTGGTGGATCTTCCAACCCATCTCTACTGCAATGGATATAATGGAGCGAATAGATGTATACCAAGCTACGAGAGCGATGGTCTTCTCATAGTCAACTCCCTCTACCTGTGAGAACCCTCTCGCCACAAATTGAGCCTTGAACTTCTTGATGCTGCCATCTGCAACATGCTTTATCTTGTAGAGCCATCTGGAAGTAACAACTGATTTACATTCAGGCCTTGGCACTACCTCCCAAACATCGTTCTTCATAATAGAAGAATACTCCTCCATCATGGCTTCTCTCCAGATCTGATGGCTGGCTGCCTCCTCATAACTAGAAGGCTTGGAGTCAACAATGCTTGTTACCAATGCCATGTAACTACATAACTGCTCAGGTGGTTTACTCTCTCTAACTTGTCCCTTTGGCCCAACAATTGATGTGGCCTCGCGCAAGGTATCTTGAAGCCACTTGGGCTTTCTTTTCCCTGAGCATACTTCTCCCACTGGAGTGAAAGAATCCTCATCATCATTAGAAGCTTGAACTCCTGAAGGCCTGCCAACTGACCTCATGCCTGAATCTGTGCCTCTAGATGCTGAAGTACCGTGTGAACTGTCCATTAGTGGACTGCCTTGCATGCTGCCCGAAGAACCACCCACCTAACTCTGAAAGCCACTGCTCACTGATGGACCTGACACTGTAATCGATGTACCTCCTGATCCCTGCCACTGGATCCTTGTGACTGACTCAACTGCTCTTGAGGGTTTGGTGACTCTGGATACTCTAACTCCCGTGACCTTCTGAAAGCTCTCTCCTCCTCGAACTTCACATCCCGCCTGACAACCACTTTCCACTGCGCAAGAATATAAATCCGATAAGCTTCCGAGGTCTCGCTATAACCCACAAAGATGCCCTTGTCTACAGTGGGCTCTAGCTTGGTCCTGTTCTCCTTCGGGACATAAGAATATGTAAGGCACCCAAAGATATGAAAGTGCCTAACATCAGACTTCTTCCTAGAAAAAGCCTCCTCCGGAGTCACATTCCCCAAGGCACGATGTGGACTCCTGTTCTGCAAGTATACAACAGTGTTGTAGGCTTCTGCCTACAAAAATAAAGGTAACCCCTGATCATAAAGCATGAATTTGGTAATCCCTGCAATGGATCTTTTCTTCCTCTCTGCAACCCCATTCTATAGGGGGTAGTAAGGAACTGTGAACTCCCTCCTAATGCTTGCATCAGCACAAAAATCAACAAAATCACCAAGGGTATATTCCCCTCCATTGTCCAACTTGAGGACCTTAATCTTCCTACCTGTCTGGGTCTCCATAAGAGCTTTGAACTCTTGAAACTGCTTGAAGACCTCACTTTTCGTCTTCAAGAAATAAATCCAAGTCTTCCTGGAGTGGTCATCAATGAATAAAACATAGTACTCATAGCCACTCAATGATACATGAGACAGCCGACCAATCACATCGGTATGTATAAAGTCAAGGATCCCGGTCGCTTTGCTGTCACTGTTGGGAAAATGGGATCTGACAAACTTCCCCATAGCACATCCTCTGCATACATCAAGGTGATCAGAACTGAAATCTGGCACATCAGTGGTGATCTCCCGCAATGTATTCAAGGCCCCATGATACATGTGTCCCATCCCGCGGTGCCAAATCTCACACAACTCTGAACTGCTAGATCTGCTGTCGGCCATGTCTCGGGTGCTGCTACTCAATGCCATCAGGGGCTTGATTGAGAACTTGTACACCTTGGCATGGTGCACACCAATCTCTCTAGCTGAAGAAGTTGGAGTTCCCCTAGGATATATAAGCACCTGCCCTCTCCTGAACAACACATCATACCCTGTATCCTCAAGTGTTGAGACAGATATGAAGTTCTTCTTCATTCCAAGCACATATAGAACATCTGACACTTTCAAGGGAGGTTTGGGTCCCCTATCAAATGTCAATGTCCCCACATCGACTGCTCTAACAATGCTGTCATCACCAAGTACTACCTCCATATCAGTATCACCCTTTGAAATCTATGAGAAGTACTCTCTCACTGTTTTCATGTGGCAGGAAGTGCCACTGTCAACCTACCAAATGCTAGAAGATGCTTTGCTAGTAGCAGGGAATGCAAACTCCCTCTGAACCTGTATGGCAAGTGATCCTACACTAGTGGCCTCACAAGCTATGAATTCAAACTCCCAATCAAAGTTCTCTGAGAAGCTATCTATCTCTCTAGAAGCTGTCATGCGTTTTTCTTTCCCTTTCTTGTTATTTTTCTCCGAACACACAACAAATAGTGTCCCAACTTTTGACAATTCCAACATTTGACTTTGGAATATTCCTTCTCCTTGTTTTGCTGCTTGCCTTTACCTTTGCCTTTGCCTCCATTGTTGGAAGCTCGCTTCTTTGCTCTGCCCTTCTTGCCTCTTGCTAACGATGCTACATTGTCATCCTCCTCCCCCTGTTTGGCTTCCCCAAGATGGTTCTTTTTGATCTCATTTTGAATGCAATCATCCCACAATCTCTCCCAATTGGGAAGGTTTTCCCATGCAATAATTCCATCCACAAAATTCTCCCAAGTCTTGGGAAGACCATTCAAAGTAATCATCACCAACTCAGTGGATGTAATGATCTCACCTGCGGCTGCCATCTCATCTCTCACTGAAGTGATCTTTGTGATGTATGTTGTAGCACTGTCAGTATTAGCCATTTTAATGGCCTTCAGTTTCTTCTTTAGGACCATTTTTCTGTTTTCATTTGAGCTTTTGGTGAAGACTGGTCAAGGCTATCCACATCTCATGTGCATAAGTCTTTCATCTGACATGAGGAATGACATGGTTTTTGATTCCTTCCAGAATCGATTTTTTTGCCATAACATTCTTTTTGTTAAACTCTGCCAACTGTATAGGGTCAACATGTACTACCACTGGGTTCTGTGTGGTATTTACCATAATGCCCCAGACTTCTGCTCTGGATTCTCTCCTTTCATGCACCGTAGTTGTTCTGCCCATCTAACCTGTCTTCAACTCTCAAACTAAAAGACATGTTTCACTGTCCTACCAAACTGAAATTTTCAAATCTGTGGTAAAGGTTTCTGTTTTTTGTGTAAAAATCAACTTGCTGTAATTTTCACTGTGCTGTCCCAAACTGCACTTTTCAGCCAACCAAGCTTTGATACCATGAAGAAATTTCAACCCCCACTCCAGTTATCAGTTTTCCTTACCACTCCATGCATTTAGTTTTAAATCCAAGCATGATAAAAATTCTAAAATCTGGAAATGATAATATTTTTTTGAAAACACAAATTTAGAGATTTCACAACTACTAAAATTGCAGAAATAAAACACAACAAATTTATGATAGCCACACAGAAAATAACACAGTGATTTTTGGTCAATGCGACCCTGGAAAAACCCCCTACAACTCTTGGGGAAAACCAGTTTGAGAGCTCTTTTTTATTTCTGAAAATGCTTTTTTAAAGAAACTAAAATACACAATAAAATTTCTAGCAATTACAAATTACAACTTATCTCGATTTTTGTGCTTGAACTCTGCCTCTACAATTGTACCAACCAGCGAACAACCAAAATAGAAAAATTTCAGCAATAAAACAACATTAAATGCTGTATGACCAACCTCAAAAAATGTGCCCAGAACTTGCTGTACGGACTGTACGGACCATACAGATTTCAACAGTACAACTGCCTCGAAATTCATGCACAAATCTGCTTGAAAATTTGTGCCCTTGCTGTTGTCCCTCTTAATTTCTGTGTTGTCCCTCTTCCTCGATTTCTGTGCCTTTCTCCGGTTGTACGATTTTGTCTTGGGATGCGTGCCAATAAAAGCTGCTGCCCAGATTTGCTGAAATGTCTTCACGCTGCTGTCCTTCACTTCCTCACTGCTCAGAAATTTTCTCCTTGCTCTCTCTTTTCTTTCTCTTGAATGCTCATGTAAGAATGAATGATCTTTTCCTCTTCTCTTCTCCTCTCCTTTCATTCTTTAAATAACCTTTTGGGTTACCCTAAGATGTAATGGCTGAGATTCATTTAGATATAGGGATGAGAATAAATGTGCATTTAATTCTCACTTTCCATTTTTTAACTCACCCACTTAAATAAAGACCCACTTAGCCTTTTATTTCCATAATCACTTTCACTTTCACTTTCTAATTCTTCATTGAGTTTAATAAAGTCATCTTTAAATTATAATGTAACTTTACCACTTATAAAGTCACTTTTAAATTAGAATGTAATTTTACCACTTATAAAGTCACTTTTAAATTAAATTGATTTTACCACTTATAAAACCACTTTAGAAGAAAAGTAAAAAATAAATTTGGACACTTTTCCCTAGGCCAAAGATCAAAATCTTAGGGAACAACTTGTCCTCTGGTACCTAAATTTTAACATTCCAAGTCATTACTAGGCTAGATATCCTTATCCGTTTAATGGTGTGATGTTTTTAAATTTGGCGTAATATACATCTATTGAAGATTGAGGTACACATAGGGCAACAATTTCAACTTTGTGTACTAGCTTCAAATGTAAATTGTATTTTTTTTTTTGGCTTCATTATCTATCAATATTAATTAATATATGGAATTTAAAAATTATTTTTAAATAAAAATATCCACTTTTCCTTAAAAATAACTAAATTAGTTCTTAAAACTATAATACATAATCTTAAAATAGAAATTAACTACTATATAAATACATTCAATAAATAAATAAATAAGATGTTTGTTGTAAGTTAAAAAAATCATTTCACTATCTTGGTATTTGTGTATGTTACGATAGCCAGTGTACTCTCACGTTGTGTTGTGTGAGGTTTTAAATTTTGGACCTCATTTGGGTTTATGATCAATGGGAGGATTTGTGACAGAAAATGCTATGCATGCTATAGAACAATCTTACACCACGGTCCACCATTGTGCTTAGTGATTCCCACTGTAAATAAACATAAATGGATTTTTTTACAGTCCTCTAGTGGTGGCAGTACATCTTACAATATATTGGCTACTATATTTGGTTGTAGAGCACAAATTGTTGATGCTTCCATACCATAATCAATATAAAGGCATGGGGCATTTGATTTGATTGATGCAGTGGATGCAACACTTTCTAATGACCCAGAACCATGCTTGCGTAGGTTGGAGAAGGGAGCGAGACTTATATATAACGGAATGGCTATCCATGTGCTTGGTAAGAAATTAATTGCTCTCATAGAGCTTAGAATGTATTGAGGTGCAAATTCTCAGGAATTAGTATCCAGGACAGGTGGGGAACCCCCATACCTTGCATATAAGTATAGGTGAGCTGGTGGGACTGATGGGCACTATTCGTGCAACCTCGCCTTGCGCTGATAAATATGGGAGGTTGGTAATGTTCCTAAGTTTCATTCAAGAAATTTTGTTGGGCGGTCTAAGCAAACATAATACATGCAAGAAAAGACAAATATTGAAACTAGAAGCAAAACCAAGCTTGAAAATGCGGCAAGTTGCACCTTATTGGCTCTCCAAGTGGCACGTACTATAATGGGAGCTCTATGGTAATGACTCATCGATGGTGTCGTTAAACTGGCCCCGTAATGGTTCAATTATTTGATGCATGGTAGCTCGCTTGGAAATGGGGCCAGATTTGATACCAACTGGTGCTTATTTGATTCCAAGTTGTCCCTTTTTTTTGCATGCCAAGTGGCGCCTTGCTCTGGGGCCAAGTGGTGTAGCAGGGTTGGTACCAAGTGGCATAGTAGAGTTGGTGCCAAGGCATCGCTTTAGAATCCCAAGTGGTGTTAATATTGAATGCCAAGTGGTTCATTCATTTGATGCCAAGTGTTCCCTATCTATTGCAATGTGGCATGATTGAAATGCTTCCAAGTGGCGAGTTAAGGGCCCTTAGATTTCGACTACTGGATAGGTGACAAGTGGCAGCTTCAGGGCCCTCGTATTTGGCCACAACAAGGGTGACAATTGGTGGGCTCGAGGCCCTCAGATCTGGGCGTTGCATGGGCGACAAGTGGTGGGATCAAGGCCCTCAGATCTTGGTGTTGCATGAGCGAGAAGTGGCGGGCTCAGGGCCCTCGTATCTGGGCTCTAGATGATTGATAAGTGGTGAGCTTAGATCACTTGAATTTGCGCTCTTTTGGATGACAAGTGGTGGGATTATGACTGTCGAACTTGGCCTCTAGATGAATGACAAGTGGCAGATTGAGGTCCCCTAGATTTGGGTGCTCGATGGATGAGAAGTGGCAGGCTTAGGGCCCCCACATCGAAGCTCTCATTAGATGAAAATTGGTAGGCCGAGGGCTCTCGTTGGATGACTAGTGGCAGGCTCGGGCTTGTCAAATTTGCACACTGGTATGGTGACAAGTGGCGGGTTGAGGCCTGTCAAATTTTCACATTGGATGGGCAACAAGTGGCAAGATCATGCCTCTTGTATTTGCACGCTTGCTGCGAAAAATGTAGCAGGCTTAACGCCCTCAGATCTGGGATTTAGATGGACGACAAGTGGTGGGCTAAGGGCCCTTGGATCTGTCCTCTTGTTGGATGACAAGTGGCAGGCGCAAGTACCTCATATCTAGGACCTAGATGGATGATGAGTGGCAGACTCAAAGCCCTCGAATATGGGATCTGGATGAATGAAAAGTCGCGGGCTCAAGGCCCTTTATTTTGGGCTCATGTTGGATGACAAGTGGTGAACTGAGGTCCCTCAGATCTTGGAATCTAGATGGATGGCAAGTGCAAGTGGTGTGTTGAGGGCCCTTTGATATGAGATATAGATGGATGCCATGTGGTGGGATTGGATGACTATCGACCAACTTAGGCCCATTGGAACCGGGCTCTGACAAGTGGTGGGCTTAGGGACCTTAGATTTGGGTTTTGACAAGTAGTGAGCTTAGGGCCCTTGGATTTGGCTTCTCAATGGATGACAAGTGGTGGGCTCAAGGCCCTAGGATGTGGGCTCTAGATGGATGACAAGTGGAGGGATTAGGGCCCTCAGATTTGGGCTCTCATTGGTGTTGGAAACACTAAGAAGGGGGTGAATTAATATTTTACTTCCATTAGTTAATTATTAAATTTTCAGAGCATTAACATCAAAATCAAAACATAGATCAACAACATATCACAAGAACAACACAATAATTTTTTCGGTGGAAACGCTCCAGAGCGAAAAACCACCGAACACTTTTCTAATAATTTATGAGTACAATATTCCATAGCTCCAACTGAATGGGAAACTCCAACTTCCTAGAACTCTAGAAAAACATTCTATTTATCAAGAAGCTCCAACTCCTGAAAGGATGCCCCAACACCTTGATTTAGCAGTTCCAACTAGAAGGGCGCTCCAACGACCTGGTTTTATCCGCTCCAACTAAAAGGATACTCCAACACCTTGTATGCTCTAACTTGCATTAGGATCACTGTGCTACCCTAATATATTTTCAGGCTACAACCTGAGGGAGACTTCACTCTCTGCCTTTCATCACCCAACCACCTTAATTGTGGGCTTCTACACTAGGGATAGTGACCCACTTACAAAGATATTTAATTAAGCCCTTTCTGCTAATATATGCTTCATATATGCAATGGTGTGCCACACTTTATCAATCTATGTTAAGTTTAGGTATGTTCTATGCTTAGAGCAATTTATTTTAATTTTCACAGTTAGCTCAATATCTTTTCCAGATTAGCATTCACATCAACATTAAAGTAAACTGTAGATAGAACATAAACATAAATCGCAGAAGACAAGCCAAGACAAGAGGACACATGATGTGGCGCTAGCTAGGGACAAACCCCAATGCGGGGAAACCATTCACCAATTCTTCTTATATGATCTTCAATAGTTCAGCAGAGAGAGAGAGAGAGTACATTTACAACAGAAGTCAACACTTTGACTTATCTAGATAAGAGCATAGATCATCTCTAAGAAGGTGATACATGAGATCAGTTGAAGACATGCTGCTTCAACTAAATCTCCAAGGTGACTCCTTCACCTATCATCATGCTGCATTTCGTCATCATGCTGCACTTCACCATGCTGCACCATGCTGCACCCATCATCATCATGCTTCATCAATCATGACTGTACCCATCATTGTATTGCATCATGTACCATCATGTGCCATTGTTGCACGTTGTTTTGTCACCATGAGCTTGCTGCATCTTGCTTACCATACTACTGTCCCAATTGCTCTTGCAGCACTATCTTGCTGCCGTCCCAATTGATATTGCAGCACTATGTGTCTTGTTACTGTCCCAATTGCTGTTGCAGCACTATGTCTTGCTGCTGTCCCAATTGATATTGCAACACTATGTGCCTTGCTCCTGTCCTAATTGATATTGCAACACTGTGTCTTGTTGCTATCTTTCATACTAATATTCATCACCTTTTAGTTGCTGCGACCATGATGACTTGTTAGGGCAACAAACACTGCTGTAACAATCCTTCAATAGTCAACAAAACAACCCTAAAATCTGCGGCCCTCCTTGTGTAGGTGTTCTCCACTTCGTTGAAGGTGTAGGGAACAAGATAAACCTCAAATTTGCCTATGCTACCCTTGGCTGTGGTGGTATGGCCTGCGACCTACCACGCAACAATCCTGTAGGTTTACGACAACCTTCACAAGGGTTTATTCTACACAAAATAGTCCTTAAACAGCTGCGGTTTAACCTCCAGCCCTGCGGCCTTCTCTGCTCATCAACTAGCCCTTCAACGCATTAGAAACAACGCTTAAACATGCCCTAGAACAGTGTGCTATACCTCAGCAACTCGACCTCCCCTTTAGGAATGCCCACGCTGTCCTTAAGTTGTCTCTACTTGCTGTGGTTAGGGCATTTCTCTTTGCTGCGGCTAAGTCTACTAAACCTGCAGTTAGGGCATCCTTTAGGCAGCGTATAAGGGCAAGTTTGGGCAGCATATAGAAGCCCCTTTAGGCCGTGTATAGGATCCTCTTTATCACAGCGAGATCTCCTTCATCATTGCATTTTAGGCTTCCTCTGGACATCGTATAGCTAGGGCATCATTATCATCTTCATGTTTGCGTTTTAGACTTCCTCTGGACAACGTATAGCTAGGGCATCATTATCATCTTCATGTCTGCGTTTTAGACCTTTCTCTGGACAACATATGGTTAGGGCATCATTATAACAGCAGCTAGGGCATCCTTCTTGACCTGCGATTAGGGCTTCATCCTCTTATATTTCTCTTGCCAATAAAACCCAAAACAAGTGGAGAGAAATCAAGAGTGACTAAATGACTATCAAGTCATCTCCTTTTATACTAAAACGTTGAGCACATGAGGTGTTTATTTGGTTGCCGGCCGACCTTGACGAATTGTCTTATAACACAAATAAATTCATAACTCCATGAATACTTATCGGAATCAGATGATCTTTAGATCAATCTTACACCTCTCGATGAGAAGGATCCAAGAAAATATCAACTACCATAAATAAGATGACCCACATGGAGTTTGGCCCTAGTTGCCAATTTTAACACTCCTGCTCAACTAGGGAGAACTCCATCCGCTAATCCATATGTCGGACTGTACTATCTCTGCCATCAGTGCCTTGTACTGCTCTGCTTAGCTCTATTGAACCATGAAGAAGAAGAATTGATCGAGAATTCCTCATACCATTCTCTACTGACCCAAAGTCAGTTTTATTAATCCCAGATCAATATCACAAGAGTGTCTCAAACCACTCATACTGATCCCATATCAGTTTCATTGATCCCAGATCAATGGAGGTCATCCTAGCATAGGGAGTACTTTAGATACGACGATGCATCCATCGATAGTACTATTAATGGTCCCTAACCCCATTTCCCTACTCATTGATCAGATGAGAGGTACTTCCCAAGAGTCTCAGACTGCATGGGTAGGATGTCTCGACAAGAGAAATAATCATCCTGTCCATAGGAGAACGAATCATCCCGTCCCACATTCGCCACGGGAGAATTAATCATCCTGGCCCACAGGAGAACTAATCATCCTGTTTCACAGCTGCCACGGGAGAACTAATCATCTCGGCCCACTGGAGAACTAATCATCTTGTTCCAGAGTCGCCACGGGGTATCGCAGGGGAAGGTTGAACCTGTCACCCTGTACATAGCACACCACCAGGGGAGGGTGAGTCGCCCTATGGTCGTATGTTGCTCCAAGCAGTACCCTGTGGAGCTCCCGGAGCTTAATGCATGCATCATACATGACCCTCATAAGAGGGTCTCTGAACGACACCAAGTCGTTCTCAGAAAGTCAAGAATTTGACCTTTCCCAAGGGCTTCGTCAAAAATGTCAGCAACCTACTCATCTGTACCGATATGTTGGAGCCTTGTCGCTCGTCGACTTACCATATCCCAGATAAGGTAGTATCTGATTTCTATCTGCTGGAGCAATCATCGAATACGAGATTCCTCAACAATCAAATCCCCCCTGGTTGTCACAAAGAATCATAGTGGTATTCATCATGTGTACAAATAACTCACTGAAGAGCGTCCACAACCAGGCATCTTCACACAAGGTCATACTCGTAGCTATGTATTCGGTCTTAGCAGTGCTCAAAGCAACCGTCTTCTGCTTCCTGCTCATCCATGATATCGAAGCAGAATCCAAAGAGAACCAGCACTGAGAAGTGCTCTAGTGATCCTCCACACTACCTGTCCAGTCAACATTCAAATAATCATGGAGCGTCATATTTCCGGCAGTGTATCTCAATCCATGAGAGATTGTGCCCCGAAGATATCTCAGAAGATTCTTGACACCAATCTAGTGAGGCTCAACCAAATATGAGCTCACCATGCTAACTGCAAAACATATATCCGGATGGATGTTCACCAAGAACATCAATGCAAATGAGTTTATGAAACTCAGAGGCATTTCTCAAAATCTGGTTTGGCATCATCACCATATAACTTCTGAAAGTTAAGATCCTCGAGGTAGTCACATGCTTGCAGT
Organism: Pinus taeda; assembly: GCA_000404065.3. NCBI lineage: Eukaryota > Viridiplantae > Streptophyta > Pinopsida > Pinales > Pinaceae > Pinus > Pinus taeda. Next base: position 106,516 of record APFE031324575.1, on the reverse strand, counting down.
GTACCATTCCAAATCTGGATTCCAACTCCCTCTTACTTCTGCAAATGAGAGGGTGTGTACCTGTCAGAAAGAGGTCTCCTCAGAAAGTGTCGATATGAGAGGTCTATCATCCACAACCTTCAAGCAAAGGTTTGGATCGGCTTCACTCCTAGTGAATCTCAGCTTCATCAGACAGTTATCAATCCTCTCATACTATGCCCGGGGTGTTTTGCTTCAAGCCATATAGGGCTTTCTTCCTCCTGCATACATGAGATTCCTGATCATGAATCTCAAGCCCATTGGGTTGTTCCAAACCTGTGGACCTGCTATATGAGGGGAATGGTCCCCTTGTAAGATTTTCCTTTAGTACATCTCAGACATGTACCTTTATGCTCCTTTTGAATTTAGGCATCCCTGTCACCATTCAACTCACATCGGGTAGCGCCCCATAATAAGTAGACCTCCAGTGCTATAGATGAGATGTGACAATTGACATGGTCCCTAATGGACCATCCTGCAACTTGATACAAACGTCAACCCTGAACTCAAAAAAACATCTTTGAAAATTTTATTTTAAAAAGCGTACGTTTCCATCAATGAATGCCACCCATAAACCTTTGACTTCCATTGTCGAAATGGACACCAGGTTCTTCTTGCGGTTGGGTACATAAAATAGATTTTGTAAATGAATCGAGTTACCCTCATTCAATTGAGGGGTAACATTTCCTATACCCTTTCCAGGATAGGTGGCATCGACTTCAAGTATAATCCCATGACTGTTTCCATCTCTTACCAAATTCGAGAGAGCATCCTTCTATCCGATGAAGTGCCTTGAAGCACTATAACCAATAAGCTAGATTCCCACAAAATTTGGAGGAGAGGGCCAATACGAGATAACTTTATCTTGTCAGAAACAACTTTCTTTGAAGAGTCGGCCATTTCCTTGATGACTTGCATTACCTCTCATTCCTCTGATCATTGAAGATGTCCCTGGAATGATTGTTATCATCATCATGTGATGTGTCCCTACCATTTAGACACTCATTCGCATAATGGCCGAACAAGTCATTTGCCTTTCTTTCCACCCTTAGAGCCAGGGTTCCCAATGAAGTGATCTTTAGGTAGGCCATCATAAGTTTTCAGTGCGCTATTCTGATAATGTTATTTGCTTCGATTTCACCCTAGGTGAATTTGAAGAGGGATGAGGAATCCATTGATCCTTTTGTACTTTCCCAACTGTCTTCGGTGATTTCTCTTTCACTCTTGCTTGGGCATTGTCTTCACCTCAACTCCGATACCATGTTAAGTTTAGGTATGTTCTATGCTTAGAGCAATTTATTTTAATTTTCACAATTAGCTCTATCTTTTCCAGATTAGCAATCACATCAACATTAAAGTAAACTGCAAATAGAACATAAACATAAATCGCAGAAGACAAGCCAAGACAAGAGGACACACAATGTGGCACTAGCCAGGGACAAACCCCAATGTGGGGAAACCCTTCGTCAATTCTTCTTATATGATCTTCAATAGTTCAGCAGAGAGAGAGAGAGATAATACATTTACAACCAAAGTCATCACTTTTGACTTATCTAGATAAGAGCATGGATCTTCTCTAAGAAGGTGATACATGAGATCAGTTCAAGACATGCTACTTCAACTGATTCTCCAAGGTGACTCCTTCACCTATCATCATGTTGCATCTCGTCATCATGTTGCACCTCACCGTGCTGCACCCATCATCCCAATGCTCCATATCATCATGCTTCATGAATGTCCCAATTGATATTGCAGCACTATGTGTCTTGCTGCTGTCCTTCATACTGCTGTTCTTCACCTTTTAGTTGTTGTGACCATGATGACTGGTTAGGGCACCAAACACTGTTGTAACAGTCCTTCAATAGTCAACAAAACAACCCTAAAATCTGTGGTCCTCCTTGTGTAGGTGTTCTCCACTTCGTTGAAGGTGTAGGGCACAAGATAGCCCTTTCACATATATCAAAATGCGGAAAAAAGAAAAGATATCACAAGGTAGAGTGGAGAAATTTCAGATATTTTATTATAAGATGTACGCACAAGTTACATATGCGGACACAGATTACAGATAAGAATCTTTTTCCTCAGATGGACTGTTGTGGCATTTAGTAGATATAAGTTAGCAAATGCATAACAGATCTACAGGCTACCTGGCCAACTAGCAGACTGAGTCTAAAAGATTGATACTAACTGACTCTCTAATAGATTTGGCCACTTTAGGTTCACACCAATGTCAAGCACTGATGCGCAGGCTTCTAAAATCTCCTAATGGCTTGAGTGTTTCTCATGTTGCAAGCAGATCAAACTAATAGTTCGCAGATGCAGAGCAGGAGAACTCTCGACTCAGACTCTAGACTAGACTCCAACCCCCCTGAATGCGTCTTACTTCGAGGCTTCCTTCTTTTATAGCCCAAGGAGGGAACAAACATCCGTATATCTATGATTACAAACTGATGACTCAAAAGACAAAATGTTGTACTGACTAAAAATAAAGCTAGATTCGGGCATGGGAAAGCTTTCCCATGTTATCTCGCCCCTTCTCCTTTTATGGATAACTAGAGGCATGTGGGCACCGAATCTAGGACACTTATTGAGATTACAGAGTGGAGATTTCCAGTACGAGGGAATTCACGAAGGCTCGATAAGACTTAAAGATAAGATATATATCTGTACAAAGATTACAAAGTGGAGATTTCCAGTACGAGGGAATCCACGAAAGCTCGTCCAACATCATAGTCAGTTGGAAAGACATCAATCAAAAGTATAGTAATCAATCTGAGGATAGGTGTAACATTGATAGTTCCACCTTTTAATCAAATAATTCGTATAGTATTGTACCCATACTTCTTTTTCAGATTCCCAAGTTGCATCATCATGCGGATCTGGCAAATCCAAATAGTTCAGGTTCATGAATGGATTCAATTCTGGATCAGTCTGTCGGTGAAATTGCTCATAATTGGTACCGGGGAGGATTTTTCTACATCTGTAATGATTCATTACAAACCATCTTACATGTCCACATCTTTTGACTCCATTCAGAAAATCTGTACTGCTTAGATCTACTAAATCTTTTATCGTTTTATTCAACACTTGAGTCCTAAGCATGTTGGGTGTACTGAAATTTGGTATCTTTAGCATGGTCAATGAGTATGGGTTCATGATTAATGGAGATAGCGACATCTTTTCCACCAATCCATGAACCAATCTGGGACTGGGTCATCTTCTTCCATATCTTCAACAGGCGTATCTTCAAACAAAAATGAAAACTGCAAGGAATCAAACATGTTAGTGGAAAAATTCTGTAGATTCATTGCAGCATAAAATGCTTCTTGTTGTCGTTCAGGATCATAATTTTCTCTGTGCAGATGGTTGTCAAATCTTCTGAAGGTTATATGGCAGCTGGTGATCCTGTTATCATCTACATGATCTCTTTCAATCCTATAACCAATACTCCCAATCTGTCTTAAATAATCTAAAGCTTCAAGGGCTTCATCATTTGTTTTATCCTGATGGGGGTCTGTCCAAAGAAAATCAATACCCGTTCTATATCTGACCTCTTTGATTGGTCGCCAATCTTCATCATGATCTAAAAGAGTTTCATTTAGATTGTAGGATATCCAACCATAAGAAGTTTCAATTTCTATTGTTTCTTCATTTCTTATAATGAAATTGCATTTTAAACTCATTATTGAATGTTCAGACAAGAATTCCCTACTTAGCATGTATGCAAAGCTATTCTTGTCTCCCTTAACAAATTCAATATCAAAATTGTACTAATTGAGCTGCATAATCCATCTTACAATAGCAGCGTCTTCAAAGTCACGCTTGTGAATGGCAGATTTTAGTGCTTGGCAATCTGTCCTTACTATGAATCTTGTGTAGATAACAAAATCTCTGAATTTTGCTATTCCCAAACAGACTGCTCTTAATTCTTTCTTTAAGCTTGACCAATTCAATTGATTCTTGGCCCAAAGGCCAGAGGCATATTGGCAAACTTCAACTTCATTCTTGTTGTTGGCATTCTTTTGACACAGAACTGCTACCCATCCTTGATGGCTAGCATCTGTCATTATGATATTTTCCCATTCTTCTCTGATCGGGGAAAGTGGCTGGATCTTTCTTACCTTTTTCTTTATTGCTTTAACAGCGTGTGTGCATTCTTTATTCCATGGAATTGGATTCTTTTGAAGTCTTTTATTTAACAGCTTTCTTTCTTGTGCACGATGTTTTAGAAACTTTGAAATGTAGTTCAAACTTCCTAAAAATCTTTGAAATTGAGTTTTATATTTGATCTCATCATGAAAATGATCAACAAAATTCAAAGTCCTTTGGATTACAGTATAGGAGCCATACTGTATATTAAACCCTAAGAAGTCGATCATAGGCCTGAACAGCTTCATTTTAGATTCTGATAATACTATGCCCATTTCTTTGACTCTGCCCATGTTTAATATGATCAGTAATATTATCAGAATGGATTAACAAATCATCAATATACTTTTTCAGGAATTCTTCCATTCCTTCGAAAGTTTCATCCGTTATTCTTTGAAAAGCTGAAGGGGCATTAATCAAACCGAATGACATGATATTCCATTCATAATGTCCTTCGGGTACTGAGAAAGCAGTTTTCCACTTATCCTCCTCTTTGATTCCTACTTGCCAAAATCCTGATTTTAAATCAAATTTGGAGAATATTTTTGATCTAGAAATTTGGGCAAGTATGATAGAAGGTTTGGGCAAAGGATAAGCATCATAATCCAAAATATCATTTAAAGGATTATAATTAACCACTAACCTTGGTTTTCCTCTTGTTATCTCAGCATGTTTATTGACATAAAATGCAAAGCATGCGATAGGGCTCTTACTTTTTCTGATGAGTCCTTTTTGTAAGAGATCCCTGATTTCTGCTCTTCACATCTTCATCTGTTCCTCATTCATTGCCACTGCTTTAGATCTTCTCAGTTTTCCACTGAAATCCTTTTTGAGAGGAAGTTCTACTTCATGCTTTTTGATATGCCAAAAAGCACTTGGATCATCTGAGCAACATTCCTTAAATTTAGCAGTGAGATCTGCTATTTCTGTGGCAAACTTCCCATTATCTAAATGTTCTTTTGTTTTCAAAATTTCTTTCTTTATCTCCATCTTGGCCAATAGATTTTCCATTCTTTCAATCCTTTTCAATCTATTAGGCGAATTAGAATTTATAAATGGAAAGAAAATTTCTTTATTTTCTAAGCTGACAAAATAGGCATACCTTTGACTGCTATTGTCAAACTTAGCTCCATGTCTCCCAAAATTCTGGAAAAAAGGGGTGCCAAGGTACATGGCACAATCCATCCCTGAAACTATCGGGCAGACTAGATGGACACCAATTTTGTCAGTCAAAAATACATCTACCTCTGCTTCACGTCTGGGGCAGGCAATTGGTCTCCGATGATTCATACTTACTACAATATCGCTTACAATGTTCAGTCTGGAACCTGTATCCTTAAGAACTTTCCAATATTCATATTGGATTCCAATCTTGACTTTCATTTTCACACAATACATGACATCTCTGTTCATGATATTACAACCAAATTCTTTTCTATCTTTCTCCTCGTCCTCTTCACCTGAGCTATCATGCCGCTGTGTATGTGTCATTATTGGGTTTGCATGAAATGTCCAGTTCTCTACTTTTCTTGATGTATCAGGATCCTGTGAGGATGATGCTCCTTGTGCATTCATCAATTTTATACTTAATTCTTTATGATTTTCCATGCATAATCTCCTATTCTCTTTTATTGTCTTTCTCAATTCTTTAATGGCTTGATGAATAGCCGGCAATGTTTGTGGCAGATCTTCTCCAAAATCTTCATTTCTAAACTGCCTTGTCAAGGCTTCTACTGAGAATAAGGATGCAGGAGGCACATACCCTTTATTAGGAGACTTCTTTGAACTGGAAGATGTCTTAGTGAGGTGATCTGTCAATAAGGATTAACACATCTCCTTTATTTGGAGATCTGTGGCTGCCATCATCTGCATGAATAGATTCCTACTTACCTCGTCATCTTCTGTTTTCATCATTCTGACTGCATTGCAGTTACAAATGTTTGGATCACTACAATCACAATCTCTGCATTTTGTGCAATGTGGATCCCTGCACAATTCTTCATCAGATGATGTATCAGAATAAACATAATTTATTTCATATTCTGTCTCTGAAGCAGAAGATAAAATTTCATCACATCAACTGGGTAAATCAAAGAAATTAACTTTTCCTTCCTTATTTCTGTATGACATCTTTTTCTTTGATTTTTATTTCTTCTTTTCTGGACAATTTGGAGCTGTATGACCCTTTTTGTTGCAGTTGAAACAAATGATTTCTTTTTCTTTAGAAAACATTTTTGTGTGCTTATAGGGCTTTGTTTTGTTATGCTTTCTCTTTGATTTATCTTGGGAAAACTGGGAATTCTTCTTACTGAAATGCTTTTTCTTACGTCTATTCCCCCCAGAATTTCCAGCTTTGCCGAGATGCCATTGTTTGCAGAGCTGCTGGTATCCATGTGGCTTTTTGGGATTTGTGGCTGCTCTAGCAATCTTCATTTGTGAGCACAATTCAACAATAATGGCTTTAACAGCTTCCCTGATAATCCCAAACTTATAATCTCCAATCTTTCCTAGTAATTTATTCACGATTGTTGTGGAAACCCATTGAGGAAGAGAAGCTACAAATATTTCTTTCCATTTAGGTTCAAGTATCAATTCAGGAGATAGAGTATGCAATTTGTGAAGAAATTCATTAAAATATTCATCAAAATGTTGCATATTATGCAACTTCATGGCAAGCAAAGTGACAGTTGTTATATCATTGGTGATTTGTGGAAAACCAATGAAATTCACTGTAATGCTATAGATGAGTTTTCCTATCATATTGTTGATAGGCAAGTGAGTGACTGGATCCATATATGTAGAACCATCTTCATTTAAAACCACAGACTGTTCCCAATGAGGAAGAAGATTTGGTTCTTTGATCGTTTCGGCCTTTAACCATGAATCCAACGTTCCTTCAAATCCTCCAATAATTCTTCTAGTGGCATTTATTGGGCCAATGTCATCTGCAAGGTATGTTCTGTAACAGACAAGCATGGAATGTAATACAAACATGACTTTAGCTTCTGTACAATTATCTATATTCCATGAGTAGGTGGAATTGGCAGACCAATCTTTGTGATATTCTGATTTCATTAAATCTCGACGGTCTGGGGCAGGATTCCATGTAGTATCCCAACGGGATCTAGAGGAGGTAGTATTGACTTGAGTTTCAATACTTTCTTCTGGAGTTGAGATACCAAATTGCTCTTTACCCTGAATAGAAAAATTATTAATACAAGCTTCTAGTTCATCAATTTCTGGAACAGAGTCGATCTTATGCAGGCTTGTATCTATATCACTATCTTCTTCCTTTTCCATATAAATAGAGGAGACCCCAAATAGGAAACTACGATCATGGCTTTTAGGAATTTCTTCAGTTTCTTTGGATTTTGTTGAAGTAGAGTCTGGACTAAAGAAACTGGGATTTGCAAATAGAGAATATGGATGGGTAGAAATAGGTGGTGGAAAGTTTATTGAACTAGGAGCTTTGATGAGACTTTCAACTGAGGAGGTGAGAGTGTAAAGGACTGTAGCTTTCAGACCAGAAAAAAGAGTTGCTGATTTGTATGCATCGGTATTTGGTTTCTTTTTCAGGGAATCAACCCCTTTAGATACCTCCCAGACTTGTTTCTTTACTATGTCAACGCTGTTGGAGACCTTGACAATTTCCTTTCCATGAGCAATTGCTACATCATGGATTTTCTTCTTTGTTGCTAAGGTGAGCTTATCTAAACTCTGAGCAATAGTTTGATCATTTTCTGCCAGAGTCTTTACACTGTCATTCAGACAGATAGTATTGTAATCTTGTTTCTGCAAAACTCTACCAACCATGAGCTTTAATTCAGAGCATGCAGATTCAAAAGAATCAAATCTGGTTTTCAGATGTTTTTCAAGACTAGACAAGGCCAAATTCGTCCAATTAGTAGCAGCTATGGAGTCTTTTGCTGCTGAAGAAGGTTCATCTGAATGAGATGGGAGGACTCTGTACATTTTCCCAACCTGACTTCTGATAACAAAATTCTTCCAAGGAGGGAATTCTGTATCAGTCTCAAAAATTGAACCATCAAGAAGTTCCCATTTGTGTTTATTAGGCGTTCCAGACCTGATCATGTTTACATGGAATTGGGAACAAATTTGTTTTACTAATTCTTCTCCTTGTTGTCTGACTGCAATCAAAGATCTTGGAACATTTGGCTTAGCCATCATATTATGGATCTTTGATTAAAAAACAGGAGCTTTTAGAAGAGGAATTACCACGGGATTTTCATGCAACTTTTCTTCTACAAATTTTTCTGAATCTTTAATTCGTTTCTGCCTAGCTTGATTTCTAAATTGTTTCATCAAAGATTCTTCTATTATATTTGCAGAAGGAAAATACCATTCATAGAATGATATCCACTGATTGTTTGCCTTCATCCATTTCTTCCAATTGTCCACATTATGCTTGTTGAAAGCAGGTCTGTCTTTCTTCTCTAGGAGTCTGACTTCTTGTAGATACAAATGTTCTTTTTCATGAGTGAACATATCCCAATTATTTTCTTTTTCCAAGAGTCTTCTGGATCATAAGGGCCAATACCTTTGAAGATTCTTAGAAAAGCTATAATTTCTGAATTGGAAGGGATTTCAACATGCTTTGGGATTTTATCAATAGGATTTTGTCTATATGAAGGAATGGGCAAATCTTTATCATATCCTAGACCTCGGGAAGAAGAACTAGGAACAGTCTGTACAAGGAGTTCTTCTTGGGGATTGAAAAATGTAACACATTTATCGCTTTCTTCAGATGAATTGGATGAAGGGGTGAACTTTATCATATTGATTCTTTTTGAGGAATCACCATGTGGTGTAGGTGGATCTGAAGAAAATTGGCAGAATGTTTTTGAACAGTGAGGGTGGTCATAGACAGAACTGAAAACTGAGTTTTTAGATCGCTGAGTAAACAATTTTTTAAGTGACTCAAAAACAGCAGGATCAATTACAATCTGTTGTTGGGGCTGAGACTGTACCGGATGTAATTGATTATTTTCTGTAGTAGGAATTGTAGAGATAGACGGTGTACTACTCTCTACTGTGTGATCTCGGGGAAATCGAGTGATTACTCAATCATCAATTTCTGTGATTATTGATTGAGCAGCAGCAACAGGTCTTCTCACTGGTTTTGCCCAGTTGGTTATCCAATCATCAGGAGGGCAAAGATCATTTCTAGAAATAGGAACTGGTGCTATTGGGTTGCAAGAAGAGTCGTATTGGATCAATGTTACAGTACCATCAGGAGGAGAATGCAACACAACAGGAATTGTGGTATTATAAAATCTTACACAAGTAATGAAGAAAATGGTCATATTTTTGGATTTTGATTTGAAATGTTCATACCCTTTTGTCTGTACACCTAAGGTTAAACATTTCAGGATATGAGGATCTGTTAAAGAAACAGAGAAATCAGGATATACATCATATTGTACAGGTCCATCAGATAAACTGGGTTCTATTCCACCTATAAGGGCTTGCCTATGCTACCCTTGGATGTGGTGGTATGGCCTGCAGCCTACCACACAACAATCCTGTAGGTTTACGACAACCTTCACAAGGGTTTATTCTATACAAAATAGTCCTTAAACAACTATGGTTTAACCTCCAGCCCTGTGGCCTTCTTTTCTCATCAACCAACCCTTCAACGCATTAGAAACAACCCTTAAACATGCCCTAGAATAGTCTGATGTACCTCAACAACTCGGCCTCCCCTTTAGGAATGCCCACACTGTCCTTAAGTTGTCTCTCCTTGCTGTGGTTAGGGAATTTCTCTTTGCTGCGGCTAAGTCTACTAAACCTATGGTTAGGGCTCTTTAAGGGTTCCACATGACAATGGATCTTGCTGCATATAGAAGATCTTCTAAATAGTGGTAGATCTCCCTTCTTTGTTGCGGTTAGGGCATCCTTTAGGCAGTGTATAAGGGCAGGTTTGGGCAACGTATAGGAGCCCCTTTAGGCTGTGTATAGGAGCCTTTTTATCGCAGCCAAATCTCCTTCATGATTGCGTTTTAGGCTTCCTTTGGACATCATATGGCTAGGGCATCATTATCATCTCCATGTTTGCGTTTTAGACTTCCTATGGACAGTGTAGAGCTAAGGCATCATTATCATCTTCATGTCTGCATTTTAGACCTTTCTCTGGACAGTGTATGGCTAGGGAATCATTATAACAACAGTTAGGGCATCCTTCTTGACCTGTGATTAGGGCTTCATCCTCTTAGATTTCTCTTGCCACTAAACCCAAAACAAGTGGAGAGAAATCAAGAGTGAAGTGTATGTCTAAATGACTATCAAGTCATCTCCTTTTATACTAAAACGTTGAGCACATGACGCGTTTATTTGGTTGATGGCCGATCTTGACGAATTGTCTTATAACACAAATAAATTCATAACTTCATGAATACTTGTCGGAATCGGATGATTTTTAGATCAATCATACACGTCTCGATGAGAGGGATCCAAGAAAAATATCAGCGGCCATAAATAATGTGACCCACATGGAGTTTGGCCCTAGTTGCCAATTTTAACAATCTACTTCCTATAAACTGCTTCAAGTGTACTCCAATTCTTGCCTTAACAATAACTTAATCATAAACAAAACAATTTACCAACTTGTCTTATACCTCAAGAAGTTTGCTAATGAAAAGATGTGCCACTAATTTGCTCCAAATTTTTCCAAGTGTTATGTTCTAAATATGCCCTTATTTTGTCCTTAAGACAAGTCTTATGCAAGTTTGAGTTGGCCCTTCATGAATCACTAAACACATACAGGGATCAACTTGAAAAACTGCTCTCAGATATATTGAATGGTGGTCACAGATCTGCCACAAAACTTCCTCGGATTAGCCTTCAAATCTATCTATGATAGGCCTCTTTATTCTTCTCCTTATCACATATCATGACAAGACCCTTGCTTAAGAAAACCCTTCACTGATGCTTTAGATCAACGCTTGAGGAGACCTAACTAGTCTTCAATTGAGGTTTCAATTCAACCCTGATGAATGCAAAATAAATGTCACAGAATTGGGCCTCTTGTACCCAAAATACCCTTCAAAAGCAAGCTCAACAAGGACGGAAATGTGCCAAGAGAATAAACCTTAATTTTACTAATTAACCAACACCCTAGTTCGAGTGACAAATATACCTTTTGGTATGCATAGAAATCATTGTGCTCTTCCCTAGCCACAATAGGGACCGAATTGGGGCTTGATAATTGTTATGAAACAAGCCTTATATCTATTTCCGATGCTGACCTTAGACTGGTCGAATATAGCCCTTGAATTGCCACAAAAGAGATGCTAAAATGAGCCCTAGACCAGGTCCGAATCAACCCAGAAAACCCTCCAAAATAGTGTGAAGAAATCCTCATATTTTCCTCGGTCTATACAACCATCGATACAAGGTCTATACAACCATCGATTACTAACTTAGACAAGTGTTGATTTTCTAGGGCATCTAGTAGAATTAAGTTTTGCTTCACCTGATAACTACTTCATTGATCAATTAAACATTAGTTTCACATAGCATTAAGTTCAATATCATTCAGGTAGTTATACAAAAGGAAAACATCAACTAATAAACATGAACGAACAATAAAGTAACCATGAAACAAAGAGATAAGAGACAAAAAATTAGGCACACAACTATGACAAAAGCCACAAGGGGAAAACCTAGTAAAAGTTCTTCCTTCCGAGAAAGAGAGTTTTTAGATTTATCAATACATCATAAATAAAAAAATAGCAGAATAATAGCCAAACTAGTAACCAAATTCATGATCAAGTTGCATGTCAAAATCCAAGTCCCTGAAATTTTGACCCTCTCTAGAATTTCGGCCTTGTCTGGAAATTCTGGTTGCCTCCTAAAATTTCAGCCCTCTTTTAATTTCGATGGATCATAGACACATGAGACCAAGTTGGTGTGTCCAAATGAGGAGATTTGCCCGTGGGGTTTGAATGGGTGCCTCTTAGGGGCCCAACTGAACCAGTAAATTTGGAGGCAAATTAAAAAAAAAAATCAAATTTCCATTTTTTTCAAGATGAAAATACTGACCATGGCTACCGTATTATCCAACAACAAGCTCAAACCCAACCTTCAAAAAGGCTGAGATAAGGCCTCAAATTTTCCCTTTAGTCCTGCCACAAAACGAGGCCTTAACTAGCTTGAGTTGGGCCTTAGAAAGGTCTGAAAAATATAGGTAGAAACGTTAGAAAAGATGTGAAGATATGCCACAAAAGTCTATCACAGGAGGGTCAAGATGGAACTCAGGAAGCCCTAGAATAGGGCCTAAATGTCCTTCAAACATCCTAAAAAATTTGCTTCTAACTGTGCCTCTCAAACATAGAAATTAGCCCTTAAATATAGCCTAAAAACAAGCCTAAAGAGTTCACAATGCACCTCATATTGAATAGACAAAATTCTCATCAAAACCATGCCTTAAATATGTTGAGATTAGTCGTTTAATGATAGAGACATGCCTTGGATTTTCCTCAAAACCACAATGAATCACCTCAGAGCCAATAAGTAGTCTCAAAACCCTAGTGAATAGCCTCGAAACCCACCAAAATCACCAATGAAATATATAACAATAAAATCTAGAATACCTGGAAGAAAATGGCCACCATTGTTGATCTTTGTGAATACTCCTAGCCTCAATATATCAGAGAAGATGTGCTAAATGATAGGCGTGTAAAAATGATGCCTCATGGAGGAAACCAAATCCTTAATACATAGAGAGGGGGAATAGAGGGGGCCGAAATGGCCTAATTCACAACGTTGACCTAACCCCAAAACAATAATTTAAAAAATAATTTTTTTAATTCCGAGTAAGGCAACCAATTTTTGAATTAATTGATTAATACAAATCCTTGATAAACCCTCTTTAGCAAACTGAATAGGGCTAGGATAGTCCATATTTGGAGGAAAAATTAGCGCAACATAATTTAAGCACATTTTCTGGAGTTTAAATGCCATCATTTAACCAATCCACACGTTGCCATTATTTTTTCTTTTAGGGACCATGACCACACTTTTAGGGCTTCAATTTTGTTTAAGGCATATTTCCTCAACCGTGAGGAGTTATATGGCATGCCACCTACTGTTGGAATCAACATGATGGGGACAATCAAATAGTAGAGTTTTTGCATGCAAAAACACCAATCTTCCTTGTCTTTTTCTTCATCAACAACGAGGCTTCTTTTGGTTCCTGCATGGGTTGACATCTATGACAACCAAATTCCAACAATCTCTCCCTTTGGCATTGATGGCAACACACTTACTCTCCCTGTGACTGATGCTCCCACTGACTTCATCATTCTGATCTTCCTCTTCTGATTTCTCTTCCCCTTTTACATCAATGGCAAAGGGTGAATCCCCCTGACAAAATATATTCCTATGTCTTCCTACAACATGCCTTTCTCCCCTTGTCTACTTGGCTTGATGGAATACATATTAATGTGAAATTGGTAGAATCTCAAGCTTCTGCTGGAGATACTCAAAGGTCTCTCGAGGTAAATGTTTGGTGAAGATGTCAGTGATTTGCTCCTTTTGTCCCAATGTACTCTACAACTCTTCCCTGAAGAAATGGTATTTAAGAGGAATGTGTTTCATTTTTTAATGCATTACAGGGTTCTTGGAGAGACTTATGGCACTAGTGTTGTCCCGGAACATCGAAATGAGCTCATCAAACTTCACTTGGAGATTCTTGGAGAGACTTCTGGCATTGGTGTTGTCATAGAATATCATAAAGAGCTCATCAAACTTCACTTGGAGATTCTTGGAGAGACTTTTGGCGCTGGTGTTGTCATAAAATATCATAAAGAGCTCATCAAACTTCACTTGGAGATTCTTGGAGAGACTTCTGGAGCTGGTGTTGTCATAGAATATCATAATGAGCTTATCAAACTTCACTTGGAGATCCTACAGGGTTCACTTCATCCAGAGAACTTGAGTACAACATGCTTCTGCTGATATATATTCTGCTCCTGCTGTGGACAAGGACACTAAAGACTGCTTCTTGCTCAACCATGACACAAGGCAATCACCCTAGTAGAAGGATGCTCCATTGGTGCTTTTGTGATCATCAACATTCCCTGCCGAATCTGCATCCATATAAGCCGTCATAGTCAATTCGTTCCCTTTTGGATACCATAATCCAAAATCTGCAGTTCCCTTGAGATATTTGAAAATCCTTTTCAGTGCAACATGGGATTCTTTTGGTGTTGCTTGGAGTCTCGCTATCTATCCAACTGCATACATCACATCTGGTCTCAAGGTTGTCACATACAAGAGGCTACCAATCATCATTCTATACAATCGCTGCTTTGCTTCCTTGGATTCATCGTCCTTGCTTAACTTGTAACTGATCAACATGGGAGTGGTCAGTAGTTTACAATCTTCCATTTCAAACTTCTTCAACATTTTTCTGATGTACTTCGTTTGAGAAATGAATATTCCATCATCTACCTTAGATATATGCAGTCCCAAGAAGAAATTCAACTCACCAAGTGAGGACATTTCAAACTCACTTTGCCTATTTTAGGCAAACTTCTTCCTCATCTTATCATTATCACTTCCAATGATGATATCATCCACATATACTTCAATGATGGTCAAATTGTTTTGTTTAATCTTTATATATAAGAAGAAACACCTTTCTTGACATCACTCAAATTCTCACACCATCAATGTGAAGAGTTGCAAACCAAAGTTTTATGTTAGTGAAATTGAAGAAACCCGACATTTGCTATTTGTAGACTCATATTAAGGGCATATTGCTTGATTGTGATTAGTGACCAAAAACAAATAATATAATGATCCAAGGCATTGTTACCCCTTGAAAATGCAATGGGAAACAATGGGAGCTCAAGGATAGTTACAAGTTGTGAGAAGACTTGGGGGCTATACACCCTATTCTCTCTCTTCTATCTTGCCTAAACATCATTCTACTACTCATCATTCATAGTGAGCACAAAGGTGGAAGGGGTGATGTTGGCTTAATGGAGGCACTTCCACTTATTTGGAGCCACATTTCACTATTAAGGTTCCATTTATCACATTGACACATTTGGAGGTGTATTTCATCTTTGAGGTCCTTTGAGGTTGAGGGCACATTGCTTGAGGGAAGTTTCACATTTTGGAGAATTTCATCTTTGAAGTCCTTTGGGGATGAGGGTACATTGTTCAAAGGATTTATCATATATTTTAATCCAAAATTTAGGTGTAGCATTGTGTGAAGAAATGCACTGACCATTGCTTGTCATTCCCACCATCTGGCCATAAAACACAGTGATGACTCCACATGGTGTTATCCCACATTGTTAAATAGATATATTTCCTACAACTTTATAAACAATCATGTCCAACAAAAGTACATATCCTCTGTCGCCCATCTAATTTGCGGGTAACTGTGTTGTATGTGTCACTCCTCCAAAGGAAAAATTGGACAATTGATTGCTATGCCATGTGTCACCCAACCAACAAAGAAACCCTCGGGTTTTTGATTCCATGTGTTGCTCCTCTATGGACAAATCCTAGGGTTGACTCATGTCATGTGTCGCCCATATAATGGGTAGATCAGAGGGCTAATGAGTTTCCAAGTGGCGGACATCCAATGCCCCTAATTGGAGGGTTGAGACACTACCAAGTGGTGCCCATCCAATGCATAGATTGGAGGGTTGAGAAGCTACCAAGTGGTGCCCAAACATGCCCAAGATTTGAGGGTTGAGATGCTACCAAGTGGTGCCCATCCAACGCACAAATCAAAGGTTTGAGATGTTGAAGTGGCACCCATCCAACACATAGATGGAAGGGTTGAGAAGCTGCCAAGTGGTGCTAATCCAACGCATAGATTGGAGGGCTAAGACGCTGCCAAGTGGTCGCCATCCAATGCACAGATCGGAGGGTTGAGACGCTGCCCAATGGCGGCCATCTGACACAGATCAGAGGGCTGAGACACTAACAAGTAGCGCCCATCCAACGCCCAAGATTGTAGCACTGAGACACTGCCAAGTGGCGCCCATCCAATGCCATAGATCGGAGTGCAGAGACGTTGAGACACTACCAAGTGGCGCCCATCCAACGCCCCAGATCGAACGCTGAGACGCTACCAAGTGGCACCCATCCAACACCACGGATTGTAGGGTTGAGAAGATGCGAAGTGGTGCCAATCCAATGCATAGATTGGAGGGTTGAGACGCTGCCAAGTGGTGGCTAATCTAATGCACAAATTAGAGGGTTGAGGTGTTGCAAATGGCGGCCATCCAATGCAACATATAAGAGGGTTGAGACGTTGCTAAGTGGCGGCCATCCAATGCATAGATTAGAGGGTTGAGACACAACAAAGTAGCACCCATCCAACGCCTCAGATTGCAGGGGTGAACGCTGCCAAGTGGTGCCCATCCAATGCCCCAAATCAGAGCTCTGAGACGCTACCAAGTGGCACCCATCCATGGGCTTGCAGATCCGAGGGTTGAGACACTGCCAAGTGGTGCCAATCTAATGCATAGATTCGAGGGTTGAAACATTGCCAAGTGGTGCCAATCTAATGCATAGATTCAAGGGTTGAAACACTACCAAGTGGTGCCAATCCAATGCACATATCAAAGCGTTGAGACCAAGGTTACTTGGGAGGGGGAGTGGGGAGCAGCGTTTTCAAAAGCACCCGAGTCAGGAGCAAATTTTTATATAATATATATTTTAATATATTTTGATGCATATATGTAAACAAACGCATGTAGAATGTTGAATTAGATATAAAACACATAAAAACATGGATTAAACCATATAACATCAATCATCTAAATGTTATAGTCTTCATCAACCACGTCCATAAGTTACAAGTTCTCATTTACATAGCATGTAAGGGTGCAGATAACTAAAATAACGTAGAGTGCAATTCATCTTTGGACCAAAAATACATTAACAAATAGGCTCTAGATGGCCTCTAGCATCCGAAAAAATCATGCTACCATAAATAGCTACATATCATCAAAATCATTGCATATCTTGGGATCTTTGTCATTATTATCACTCTCTAACATAACATGGAAAAAATGTATCTTTTCAAGTCAAGATTTTGTTTGAGTGATGTGTACATTTCTAGTAGGGTCATGATAGAAGAGTTTGATAACCAATGTCACTGACATCAAGGCACATAGACGACTTGGCGCTCTTGATTAAATACGAGTCCCATACCCTAATACATGACAAAATCAAATGGAAACATTGCAATCACCCCAATCCTGAAACCCTGAAAAACTAATAAGTCTGTTGGATTTTGAGTGAGATTAAAAGTTCTACTTTCTCCATATGAAATACAATGAGATCGGAACCACTCTAAAACAATGCTATTCATTTCATGGTAATGTTAAAAATTTAAGTAAAAAGATGAAAATGAAAGATAAAGTAGAATTTCACTTTTATTTGAATAATTTAACATTACTATGAATCTCATATAAAAAGTAGGGACATAACCCTGAATATTACGCTGCCCTATTAAAAGACTCTTGTTTCTTTGAAAAAAAATTGTGTTTGAAACATTTTTGTGACAAAAATGTTGTGAAAAAACTACGTAGCGATTTTTTTTTTTTTTTGTGGGAGCACGCTCCTGGGTTGCTCCTGATTCGCTCCGGCTTGGAGCGTGCTCTGAAAGAGATTTGAAGGGGTGGCGGAGCCGCTTCCCCGCAACCCTGGGTGAGATTGCCAAGTGGCAACCATCCAACGAAATAGATCAGAGCTTTGAGAATCTGCCAAGTGGCAATTATCAAACACACAAATCTGAGGGTTGAGACGCTGCCAAGTGGCTACCATCTGATGCATAGATCAAAGGGTTGAGATGTTGCCTAGTGGCCCCATTTGTTGCACAAATCAGAGCACTGAGAGAGTGGAAAGTGGGACCAATCCAACATAGATCATAGCACTGAGACGCTGCCAAGTGGCGCCAATCCAATGCCACAAATCGCTGGGTTGAGACGTTGCCAAGTGGCCCCCAACCAACGCCCTATATTCGAGGGATGAGACTGCCAAGTGGCACCCATCCATTGCCCTATATTCGAGGAAGGGCCCTCGATTTGGGCATTGGATGGGTGCCACTTGGCAACGTCTAGCCCTCTGATTTGGGGCATTTGGATAGACGCCACTTAGTAGTGTCAAGCCCTCCAATTTGGGGCATTGAATGGATGTCGCTTGGCAACTCTAGCCCTCCAATATGGGGCATCAAACGAATGGCACTTGGCAGCGTCTTAGCCCTTTAATCTGGGGTGTCAAATGGACGCAACCCTTTGATTTGGGGTGTCAGATGGGCATCACTTGGCAGTTTCTCAATGGTCAGATCTGGGGCATTAGATGAGTGCCACTTGGCAGCGTCTCAACCCTCGGATCTTTGTGTTGGATGGGCACCACTTGGCAGTTTTTCAACCCTTGGATCTGTGCATTGAATGGACGTCACTTGGCGACATTCAATGCTCGGAACTGGGGCATGGATGGGCGTTACTTGGCGACATTCAATGCTCGGAACTGGGGCATGGATGGGCGCCATTTCGCAGTGTCGCAGCACTCAAATCTGCGCATTGGATGCTCGCGACTTGGCAGCATCCCAGTGCTCAGATTTGTGCGTTGAATGGGTGCCACTTGTCAGCATCTCAGCACTCAGATGTGGGGAGTGGATGGGCACCACTTGTCAGCGTCTCAGCGCTCAGATCTGGGGAGTGGATGGGCACAATTTGTTAGCGTGGCAACGCTTGGATTTGTGTGTTGCATAGCTGGTCACTTGACAACGTCTTTAGCTCTCATATTTGTGTTGAATGGGCATCACTTGGCAGCGTCTCAACTTGTTGATCTAGAATGTGGATTGGCGCCACTTGGCATCATCTTAGCTCTCCGATCTACGGCGTGGATGGGTGCCACTTCGCAGCATTCAGCCCTCCGTCTGTGGATGGGCACCAGTCTGCAGCGTCCCAAGACCTCTCTTTGTTTCCTTGACGCACATCGTTGTTATAAGTTCACTTCATGGATATTTGTGTGGAGAATTATGATCTATAGCTTAAAAAACACTAACAACTATTTAATAACAGCGCCCGTCGTAACTTTGAACTTCACTGAAAACTTCAGAGCATATCTTTTTTATTTTACAAACACTGAATGAATACAAAATCACCTTCGAATTCCCGTGTTTGAAGTTAAAACTTTGCTGAGCCGTCGTTTCGTTTGTCGATATGGAAAGGTTAGAGTCGAGCAGGTCAGCAGTACCTGCAACAACCGTCGAATCCAAAGACTGGAGGAAGGGGAAGAGGACGCCGAGCAGTAGGCTAATGGTAATGCGATTTTGAAGATTTGCCCTGCCGCCGTGGCGGCATGGTCCAGAGGAGATTCGATAGGGCGGAGGACTTCCGTAGCTGTGGCACAAGTGGAGTCAGCGCCGGCAGGCAGCGGCGGTGTAAATCTGTGCAGGCGGCTGCGCATAGCAATTTTTGCCGTGCCCTTCTGGAACGAGCTGCACCACCTGTGAACGAGCGGCGAAGCGTTCCTTCTCGGCCTCCTGGTGAGACATTGGGCGGATGGCCGCTTGTTTCCGTGAGGCGGCCTCCACCATTGTGTAGGGTCGGTTTTTTCTCGTAAGGTAAGAGAAGTCTCTGCAGATAAGCGATATAAGATACTTATGCGCTGACTGATAATTTTGTTGGTGATAACATATCAGCGGAGAATACAGTGATATGGGGTTTAGCGGTGAGTTTTGCTGGTTGTGAAACCCACGAAATGAGGGTTCAAATTTTATTGAGTATATATTTGACCTGTTGTGTCTTGGCTAGAAGAATAGGCGACCTTATAGAGGACGTGTTCGTTCTTGTCGAGGGATAAGTTTCCTGCGATTGTGCGGCTTGCAAGTTGTTGCTCAGTTGATAATTATCATCATATAAGTTCTCACATTATAACCTGATGACGGGGAAGCCAGCGACCGAAGCCCCGGTGAACGGCGGCCGTAACTATACGGTCCTAGGTAGCGAAATTCTTTGTCGGGTAAGTTCCGACCCACACAAAAGGCGGAACGATCTGGGCATGACTCGGTGAAATAGACATGGCTGTGAAGATGCGGACTACCTGCCCCTGGACAGAAAGACTCTATGAAGCTTTACTGTTCCCCGGGATTGTCTTTGGGTTCTTCTTGCGCAGCTTAGTGGAGGGCGAGAAGGCCCCCCTCCGGGGGGGCCTGAGCCACCAGTGAGAAAAGGTGCTGGCAGCAAGACAGACCGAAGACCTGACAGAAAGTCAAACAAATTCTGAATTTCTATTAATCTGTAAGGTGCTTCAAGATAATTTGTGTTTGTGCAGACTCATCTGTAATGTGCTTCATGATAATTTGCACAAAATGTGCTTCACGATGATTTGTGTTTGTGCAGGCTCGAGATGAGGGAGAGAATAAGTAGAGGAAGGATAAATCAATGGGTGGTTTCTTTTTTTCTTTCAAGAAAATAGTCGGTGTGTTTGTGCAGGCTCGAGATGAGGGAGAGAATAAGCAGAGGAAGGATAAATCAATGGGTGGTTTCTTTTTTTCTTTCAAGAAAATAGTCGGTGCTGGCTGAAAGAAAACCCATGAGAACGAAGGATAAATCAATGGGTGGTTTCTTTTTTGCTTTTTTGCTTTCAAGTTGAGGAAGGATAAATCAATTGGTGGTTTCTTTTTTGCTTTTAGGAAAATAGTTGGTGCTTTCTAAAAGTAAACCCGTGATTCAATTTTGTGCTAGTAGTCCACTTCTAGATGCTTCTGCCATTTAGAGTGTGGTTTTTCTTACGCCAAAATTTCAATTCTTCATCATTGATATATAACATTTTATATAGTTTCCCATTCTCATTGCTTCATTTGGAGATTCTCTTTTGCTCCAAATGCAGTCCTATTTGCATAGTGAATGCGTATTTATTTTATATGGCTTTCGTTGCTCCATTGATGGTATTCTTCTACATTATCATTTTCATTTGTTTTGAAGTTCTTGCATAATTCATGTTCTTCTGCAATAATGGGCAAGTAAGTCCTACCATGTCCAATTCCTATGTTCACATATAAACTAAATGGTTGAAATGTTTTCTGCAATAATGGGCAAGTAAGTCCTACCATGTCCAATTCCTATGTTCACATATAAACTAAATGGTTGAAATGTTTTTTGTATGCTTTTGGTAAACAAATTGCGTATATGCCCAACTATGTTGATATGTTGAACTGTAATTAATTATTCTAGAATAAACATTCTATGCAAGAACTATTTAAAAAAACCCTAGTGTCCACTGTTAATCATAGGAATATATTAGAAAGTTCGATGAATGCGTCAAACATTTTGTACTTTAGAATAAACATTCACGGCTGTTCATGAGAATGTATTAGAAAACTCCACTGTTCATCATGGAATATATTAGAAAATTCTCGGAATTCGCTGAAATTTTGCACCTTAGTTTAGTTTTTGAAGTTGTATTTTGGAATTACAAATTTTAGTCTTTGGCACACTTACTAAAGTTGTATTTTGGTACTATAACTTTTAGGCTTTGGCACACTTATATAAAGATTTCAATCCCAACAAGATTTTAGTCGAGGCAGGGACTACCACTGCTCGCAGTTCTTGTTAGGTTTAAGGGTCAATTGTTATAAAAAACATAATTACCAAATTCAATACGTAAAAATCTTATAAATTTTAATTATCTAAAAAAATAAATTCTATAGGTTTAGCTTTTATCTTCTTAAACTAATTATTTATAAACTAAAACAATTAAAATACTATAAATATATCTAATATTATATAATTCTATTAAAAAACATAAACTTATATTAAGTTTAGAAAAGAGTAATTACCTAAAATTATAAACTTTAATATCTCTTGTAGAATTGAGGCTTCTGTGATCCATCATAGTTATAAACTTTAATATCTCTCTTTAAAATGAAAAATAATTTCATTATTAATCAATAACTAAAACCTAAATCTCTCCTCATAGATTTAGCCTATTTAGCCTTTCCAAGTGGATCCATTGAAAGCACATTTTCAAAAGTTGATTTTCTTCTTCTACTTAAATGGTTCACATTCTACTCATTCTGAGTAGGCAGAAGCACACGCAAACCTTAATTGATGGTTTTACATTTTGTTAAGAGTAGGGTTGGAACGTACAAAGCATAGATATCAAATTTGAAAAAAATTATATATATAAAATTCAATATGGAAAAAAATTCAGATTATATATCTTACCAATATTTAGAAATAAGAATATACTCCTCTTTATTACATGAATTTATTATTTTAATAACTATAAACTTACTATTTTCTACCATATTTTAATATGAAACTGGTTGTAAAATTTTCTAATATACAATTTATTATTTACATATTTCTAATATAAAAATTTCAATTTTTAAATATTAAATTTTTCATTAAATAATAAATTTTACAAAATTAAATCACAAATGTAATTTTTAATATAAAAAATTATTTTTTTTAATTTTTAAGGCTCTCATGCTCCTCGTCACCAGATACACGGGTCAACTTTTGTTTTTAAATTAACCATCCCTTTCTTTGTTTTTCACTAGCGGCCAATAGGTTTTTCTGCATAGGCCACTTTTATTTTCTGAATTTGACATATTTGATTGCCCCGCACTTTCTTCCCCGTCTCTTCTTGACATGTCACTTTATGTATTTAATTTCTTTGCATATCCTTTTGGTCTTGGACCTGGACCTAGCTAATGACTTGGAAATTTACACAACCCCTACCAAATTCGAATTAATCAATTTTTAGCTGAGCTGAATCGAATATAAGTAATTCTCAATTTTTCAGGCCAATATGATCGAATTTGGTAACTATGATTAAAAAGGGTTGAGGATGTGAGCCACCTTTGATGGAATTAAATTGTTTCAAAGTATGTCCAACTCAATTAAACTTCACACAATTTTGAAAATAGCATCTCAATAATGGATAATCATTATTCCATTCAATAGTATATTAACTTACATTTTCCTTAACTAGTACAACATATAAATTAAATGGTTGATAAATGTGGATGGACATCAATCCATAATAAACATCAAACCACTCTTCGTCATACGTCTCAAGTTGTTAAAATTTTAAAAAAATCATAAAAATGAATTAAATTATAACTTTATTTTAAAATATTATGGTTATGATTATTATTAAACGAAATTGGTCTATTGTACATCTGTTACAGATACTTCATTCTTTGTGCTCATACAAAACCAAAAAGAGATGATACATTTAGCCCTTTGTCTACATACATATTGATTTGTCCAAACTTCGTATTATAAGAACTAACTGTCTACCTTTCCATAATCTCATCTAGGATCCAATGCAAGATCCATCTGTACATCCAAGCCCGACACTCGGTTGAGGTATGGATCCACCAAAACTGCAGGGTGAGAGAAGGAGTGGATGTTGATAATGCTTAGAAATTGACGTTAGGAAATTGAAGATCCAACTTTGTCATTTCATCTTTATTACTGCTTAACACGGTCAACATGCTAATTAATGAAATTAAAAATGAATGATTTATGGAATAGGGTGGATGACTGAAATGTTGTCATCTTGAACCATTAAACCTTGGTCTAGACTCACTCTTTTGTTAGCAAGAGAAGCTTCCATTACATTTAAATGTTGCTTGAGATGATAGACGTTGATAATCTCAAACATCGACAGTTGAAGGCTTATTTTGTGCATTATAGGAGATAAATGATGTCGTTAGAGATGTTTGATGTTGCACATCTACTAGATAACTAGCATGGAATCACCAAATACCATTAGCTTATGGATGTTGTGAAAGATTTCCAAGCCAAGCCCTTACCATAATGCAAGAAATTAGGTCTGAGTATTAGAAGAGTGCCTTCAACCCCATGCAAATTTAAGTTATATTTCTTTGTCGGGGTGATAAATGACCCTTCCCGCTCCTACTTCCTTGTATTTAAAATTATATGTGTGTGTGTGTGTGTTTGTGTACTCTAACTTATAAACGAAATAATTTTTTTCATTGAAATACAACGATACAATTTCAAACAAGTTTATGATTTTTTGTTGTTTAAAATACATTTTTGAATGCAAAAACAGATTCAACACCATCAAAAACCCATGTGGCACTCGAATTCCATAGACTAAACAACATAAACTCAAGTTTTTAAAAATCTTACCAGATTTTGGTTAAAATCAAGCATAAAAAATGCCCTAAAAGAGGCTATTTGGTTTATTAGACTATATATATATATATCTTAACAATGTAGATTAACCCCCACTTTATTATACAGATTCTTAATTTGTAATAGGCTTTGTTACAATACTATGTCTTATCAATATCACATGCCCAAAAAAATCATAACTCATTTCATATGGCACTCTTTTTTTTTTTTGTATTCCTCATAACACTCGTAGACGAGTCGAAATCCTACCCAATTGACTCTACCATAGGGAGCTTGACCCTAATGGACCCAAAGAGAATTGAACCCTCGCCTCATGATAGAGGGTCAAATACTTGTCGGGGGGGCTTCAATCAATTGGGCTACCCATCAAGGCTTCACATGACATCTTTTTTTAATTAATGAATTTTATTAAAAGGGCAAAAAAACATAACTAATTTGAAAAGAAATGTCAACCTTTCATATGTGTATACGACTAAGAATATTCTATGGAGGCTAAGTCCTAATATCCACCTGATAATTATTGATAATTGAATTAAAATTATAAAAACCATATTTCAAAATAGACATGCTTATCAACATAATTGAAGGAAAAGGGGAAAAAGAAAGACATATATATGCATTATCTAAACATACCACTTTGTAAGTACATATTCTATTTGGGCCTGGAGTATTCCCTACAATTGCTTCTGTTTAGCTAAGAGTTGGTCTTCCTCGGATGTAAGGAAACATGCTAACTGCCCAAGACCTAGAGGCATCTAACAGGAGTGAAAGCTTTCCCTCTTATGGACCACTACCGGGCAACTCCAAGTGACATGGCTTTCCTTGAATAATAGTGATAAGATAGTTTATATTTGTGGCTTTCATTAAATCGGAAAATAAATTATATAAATTACAACAGTCCACGAGGAACTATAGACGAGAAACCATTCTCTTACTACTAAGGGCATCGAGCTGAAGGCAGAAACCCAGACCCCTACAAACAAAACCTCAAAACCCTCAAAAGATAGACAATGGTGAGGTCGTACGGTCTGTCCACAGAAATCCAATAATCAAATCGGGCCGTCAACAAGCTCACACTTTAAATAAAGAATCGAACCCGAAGATGAAAAAAGGTACCAATCTAAAAGGATTTTGGGTCTGAATAACCCACGAACCCACAAACCTGTAGAACGTGTGATAATCAATGATTCCCGCCAAGAACATTTTGCATCCCGCCAAGAATATATTGCATCAACGATTCCCGCCCTCATCCAGACTTGTATCCTTAATCTCAACCGTCAAATCTCCTCGCCCGATCCGACGGCAGTGGAAGCTTTCACAGTACTTAGAAGCACGACGCTTACCCTCTTGGACCCACCTACAAGCTCGATCGTTCCTGATCGTAGATCCGCCTTACTTAATCCGACGACTGAGGATCATATCGCACGGGTCTAAAGCACCGGACAATAGCACGCAATGAGGGTGGTATTTAATCCCTCCCCTTAACCACGTGTAGCATGGTGAGTGGAATCATTCCCATTTCAGAAAAACCGCTTCCCACTTGAAAGGCCTGCGATAACCGATATACCACCCCAAGAGCGATATTCCATCCACAGAAGGAAAACCAGGGATAATGAGGCCACTGAGAAATCCCAGATTCCTGCCCCATGCAGCATCTCCTCTACGCTTGTACCTGAACCAATGTAAAATGTTACTCCAACCATCTAGCCGACCATCCGATAAATAGAGTCTGCCGAGCTGCTTCCACCTGGAGCCTCTGTGATTGTGCTTACTAGGGTTGCGAAGGCCGACAGTGGCCTGCATCCCACAAAAGACCAGACTATGAAAAAAAAAACAATTCATAAAGAATCCAAGTCATCTAGACCCACCTCCATGGCTCTGTTTCGAAACACCATCTTGTCTTCATTCGCCTGGTCATGACAATTCGCCTTTAATCCATTCTGAGGCAACTCTTGCCAACCCATCACGACCTTGCTTTCTGTATGGATCACTCCTTGATTGGCCAGAATATCCGCCAATTTATTGGCCTTTCTTCGTACATGTTTAAAGTTTATTGTTCAAAGGCTCTCGAGGTGAAGCTGAATCCGTTGAAAGACCTGGATCAGCCTCTAGTTTTTTGAGACCTTTTCCGGCGTCGTGCCCCAGCTGATTCTCTTGACCGAGTTAACGATTAACTTCGAATCAGCTTCGACAATCACATTTTGGTGGTTATCCTGCTCCAGGAAATCTAAATATTGCTCCAGAGCCATTAATTCCTCAATGGAAGATGAAAAGAATACTTCCGTTTTCATCCCTTAACGCCCCTCCATAGCCAACAGTACCTGGGTTTCCTTTTGAAGCCCCATCAATGTGGTATTTCAAAAAACCCTTAGGGGGAGGGTGCCAGAAATCCTGCTCAAAATCCATTGTCATTACCTTCCTATCTAGGCCCTGAGGAATAAGTCCTTGCAAACCCAGCTGACGGAGAATCCTCAATTTAGCTTCTGAAGGAGGGTTCTTAGGGGTATTTCGCAGCCTACCGTCTCCTTGAGCTGTTTTAAGATCTACTCAAAAAGGCAGTGGGAGGGCTTCTTTTCATTTTTGAAGATTCTATTGTTCCTTTCTTTCCAGACATTCCACATAATGAAGCTTGGTGTAAGAGCCCAAGCTGAGCCAAGAAATTCATAATCAGAAAAGTTTATTCTCTAGTTGTTTAGGGTATTAATAATACTCCCTTTGTCCCTATCGGTCTGTTGGAAAATGGTGGAAAAACTATCCCACAACCTGGAGGTGAAAATACAATTGTTGAGAAGGTGCTCCATTGTTTCCTCTTGGGCTTCACAGAGTTGGCATCTGGAAGGCCCCAGAACATGTTAGAAAATTATATATTACAGAGCAATGGAACATATAAAATATTGTAGAAATATAAACACAGAAAACGCATAAAACAAGAGAGACACAGATATACGCGGTTCACCTAGTTTGGGCTACATCCACCCCAAACAACCAATCCTTCATTTCTATTATCCAGCAAAATGAAGAGACAAAACCTACAGCAGATCTGCTATAATATCCTTTGTTTTCTCTCACAGTCTCACCTCTCTACTTCTCGCTCAGAGAATACACATATATTACACAGACTCAATATAATGCCCTCATACAAAGAGAGGGGTTGCCTTCTAGGGCAAAAAAAACCCTAAACTAAACATAAGTTCTACCGTCAGATCATCTGCCTAATGAATGGCCCAGATTGACTAGAAATTACTATACTTTTACAAGGCAATTTTACATATGTTTTTAGCTTCGGGGGCGCTACCCCCAAACCCCCGCCGGGGAACCACTGGCCCCTAGACTCCCCAGCCGGGGGGGATCAGCCCCCACGGATCCCCGCGGGGGGGACAAGTCCCCCCCCGCCTGGAGGGGTGTAAAAACTTCCTGGGGTATACATCTGGCTGAAACAAAGACCCCTAAACAATCATGCTCCATACTCAACAGAACACTCCTCTTCCAAATCTTATCCCAAGTCAAAATTTTCTTATGTTGAACCAACCACATGAAGAGTTTAATCTTCATCCAACCTTGATGCCTCCATAGGTTCTGCCAAATCCTATCCGAAACATGGGAATCCAGTTCAAGGAGTATGTGTTTTGCTTCCTTAAGATTAAAGGTACCCTCATTATTGTTGCCTGATCTCAGTTGGTCATGCCCCCCTAACACTAAAATCTTCCTTTGTTCTAACATTTTCATAAGTGCCTCTACTTTAGCTTTCAAGGGGTTGTCATCCCTATAATCAATGTTCCTCCAGGTTCTCCATATTCATATATTGTTGGTTTGATCTTAGAAATATTTTACCTTAGATAACCCTTTGGTGTCTGTCTCTTTCTTGAGGTCCAAAAAGTCCTCTTTTAACAGTATAGGTTCTTGTTGCCATTTATCCTCCCAAAATAAAGCTAAATATCCCTCTTTGATTTCCTAGAAGTTGTTTTTTTGTACTAAGCCCCTGTTCTCCCAGGCCTTATTCTAGATGTGTGAGTCCTTTATATTTCTAGACATCCTTATGTGATAATTATTTTGCCAAGTGTTGGCATATTTTTCTTTCCAAATACTAGCCCACTGAGCCTTTGGGTCTTTTACCCAACACCACCATAATTTTTCCCCTAAAACCTTGCTTAGAATCTACGTATCATCCAATCCAAGATCCCCATGGTTTTTAGGTTTGCAGATTTTTTCCCATGCTACCAAGGCCCATTTCTTTCTTTCTTCCCCCTTACCCCAAAGAAAGTCTCTTTGGATGGTTCTGAATTTTTGCAAGACTCCTTTTGGTGTTGGGAGAGATGATAGCATGAAGACTGGGATTGATTGAAGAATGGCCTTTGTGAGCACCAACCTACCAGCCAAGTTTAAAGATCTAATAGTCCATTTCCTAATTTTATCTTTCATCTTATTAATCACCGACTCCCAAATGTTCTTGTGCCAAGGTTTAGCAGTTATAGGAACTCCCAAATATTTTGAAGGGAGGACATCCCTTTGAAAGCCCAGAATTTTGGAGATATTTCTCTGAATAACAATATTGGTATTAAAGAAAAAAATCTTAGATTTGGAGAGATTAACTTCCATACTGTAGCCATGGAAAAGTCATTCAGGATTTGTTTGTGCACAAGAGCTTCTTTGACCTTGGGGATTCCCTACAGCATGGTATCATCAACAAATTGTTGATGAGTCAAGGCCTGTCCGTTCTTCGAAAGTTGGAGACCCTTAATCTTACTAGCTTCTTTTGCATGCTTGATAGACCGACCAAGTCCTTCCATCATGAGGATGAAAAGAAAGGAAGAGAGCGGGTCTCCTTTCCTGAGGCCTCTTAAAGGAATACAAGTCTTGGAGGGAGAACCATTAACCAATATTGAAAAGCTAGATGAGGTTACTAGGGCCATGACCCATCTAACCCAATTATGATCAAACCCAAAAGCAATAAGAACTTTCCTAATATAGGTCCAATTCAACTTATCATAACCTTTGGCAAGGTCCAATTGCATGATCATTCTGGCCTTCCTATTGCTAGTCAATGAGTGCACCACCTCATGCGCTTGAATGATGTTATTAAGAATTTGTTTGCCTTCCACATAACCAGATTGTCCTACAGAAACTAGTGTAGGAAGAAGAGGTTTGAGTCTATTGACCACAACCTTGGATATTATCTTGTCTACCACATTGCACAAAGCTATGGGTCTAAACTTGTCTAGAGTTTGAGCATTGTCTTGTTTAGGGATCACGGAGATGAAGGAGGTATCGAGCATCTTCAAAATAGTTCTATTCATTCTGGAATCTTCCTCTACATTCAGAATATCATGTTTAACAATATTCCAGCAGGCTTTAAAGAAATCCACATTTAAACCATCAGGGCCAGGTGCTTTGCCATTCTACATTTCTTTGAAGACCTCACTAACCTCCTCTTTAGTCACTGGCCTATTAAGGTTGAAATTATCCTCTCTAGACACCAGCCTAGGTATATGTCTTGTTAAGTCCCTGATGAAGTGCTCTCTATCTAAAATGGTTTCCTTTGCTATACCTCGAAAGTGCTGAACTAACACATCATCTATATCTTCATTGGTATTAAGAAGATTCCCTCCCTTATCCTTGATCAAAGAGATCCTATTGTAAGCTATGTCCACCATGGTGGATCTATGGAAAAATTTAGTGTTTTGTTCTCCTTCTTTTAGCCATTGAACTCTAGATTTTTGTCTCCAAAATATTTCCTCTTGTTTACATAAATTCTACTAGTCTTGGTGATATTTGGTGACTTGATCACTTTTGAATTTATCAAAGCCATCCATGATAAGAGCTTGGTTGAGTTCCTGCATTTTATCTTCAATAGAATTTTTTGCTTCAAAAATATTTCCAAATTCATTCTTGTTCCATTCTTTGAGCCTGAGCTTGATGTGCTTTAGTCTTTTGTGAAGAAGGAATATTCTTATACCCTAAATATGCAAATCTTCTGACCACCAATTTGCAATGTTGCTGATGAAATCTGGGTGGGTAAGCCAAATATTCTCAAATCTAAAAGGTATATTCCTGGGGGTACCAATACCCTGAACCTCCAGATGAACTGGCCAGTGATCTGATCCTCCAAAGGGGGGAACTACATTTCCTTGTCAATGAGCATAAGGTCCTCTGAGATTATGAATTTGTCTATCTTTGAGGCTACTTGAGACTCTCCTCTTTTATTGTTCCAAGTAAAGAGACCATTACTCGTATTAGTATCAACTAGCTTCATATTATCTATGAAAGTTTGAAATGCTAAAGTGTCTTTGCTTAGAGTTTTGGGTCCTCATTTTTTCTCTAAAAGTGATTTGATCATGTTGAAGTACGCCCCCCCCCCCCATGATCCATGGTATTCCTGTATGTCTGTCTTTGAGATCCACAAGAGAATCTAGAAACCTGATTTTATCATCCATTCTTTGAGGGCCATAAACATTCGTGACCAGATAGGTCTCCATATCTCCCACAGGCTAAATAACCACAGATAAATAATTCCTCGATGCTTCAGCATCTATTATGTCAATCTTTTGGGGGTTCTAAAGAGTGAGTATGCATCTTGCTATATTCTCTTCTTTGACTTCTAGAAACTCAAATCGATTGAGCCATTTGCTATGTATTTCTTTTATTTTTTGAATGGAACATTTAGTTTCCTGGATAAAGAAAATATCTAAAGTTGCTTGTTTCATTATGTTACTAAGTAATCTTTGTTTTCTTTTACTACCTAAATCCCTAATATTCCAATATGTGAACTTCATCATTAAAAATTTGTAAAGGAGTAGCTAGTTAGGTCTTTCATCTTACTTGAATCGATCATTAGCTTTCCACATTCCATCAATAGTTCGTTCTGCTTTTTCATGCCTCTTTTCTTTCCTGGGTTTCTAGGTGCTAATCCTGGTGTGGATTTCATAGTTTTCACACCTTTTTTACCTTGGCTTTCATTGCTTCTTTGCCTTTCCAGCCATTTAGCCTGAGTTTTCCATATGAACAGCTGCTGAACTCTATTGAACTCTTCGTGAGGTAATGAGTCTACCCCTCCCATGGTTCCCTGCTTCAAGAACCCTTCCAGATCTAGGTGTTGTCTATCAAGAATCTCCTGTAGTTCGTGGTCCTCCATTTCCATCTCACTCTGGGTCATTTCCTGGTCCATTTCCAGTTTTGCCTCGCTCAGCATGGTCTCTTTCTGTTTATTAATATCTTGTGTTTGTTTACGTTCTTCTTCCTTCTCCTTCTCCACTGAACTTCCTCCCATTGCCTAGTCTACTTTTGTTATCTCTTCTTCTTCTTCAAGTACTTGGAACCTGTTCTGATTGCCCTGTTGCCCTCTATTTGATTTTGCTTTGGGCCCCTTTTGCCCCCTTTTCCTCTATGTATCACTTTGTGAAATCTTTCAGTATCTTTCATAGTGTTAGCTTTACTCTTGTTCTCTATTTTACTGAGAGGGAAATCTATGAATAGGTTCCCATGCTCATGGCATTTGCGTCATCTGAATGGAATATGCTCATAATCTACTGTTTGCACCCATTCTTCATCAAAAACTTCCAAGATTACCTCATCCGGTAGAGCTCCAGAGAGATCCATCTCCAAACATATTCTTGCAAAGGAAGTGTATTTTCCCCTTCTGGTGGCCTCAGAAGCTTTAACAAAACATCCTAATTTATTTCCTATGGTAGATAACGATTTTGTTTTCCAGTAATCAAGAGGTAGAGAGTAGAGTCTTACCCAGACTTTGACCGAAGTAAACGTTTCACGCTCCGGGACAAAATTCATAATCCATGGCCGCATATAGAGGCCTGCTGATGCATAGAAGTAGGGCCCTCCTTCAAACACTCTGTCTTTATCTTCAATATTTGTAAAGACCACAGTGAAGAATCCCTTTGACCCAAGATGTAGGTCTATGCTTCCTTTTGGTTTCTAGTGGTATTTAATCCATGTCTGTAAAGTTTTTTTAGTGGGCCATAATAGCATGGAATTACAAATGATTGCATATGTCTGCACGTGGTCCCTGTGCGTCTGCAGAGCGGGATCATTTAAAACCACTCTAGGTGTGATCTTAGCTTTGGGTTTACATGGTCCCTTTTGTGCTTTGTCTTTTGTTCCCTGTTCCTTGTCTACTTTCTCCTTTTCTTTTGTGTATTTATTCTTATATCTATATATATATATATATATATATATATATAGATTATATATATATATATATATACATACATACATATATGTGTGTATATATATATATATACACATATATATACATACATACATATATATGTATGTATGTATATATATGTATATATATGTGTATACACACACACACACACACACACACATATATATATATATATAAGTCCTTAAATACTCTTAACTTATGTTGGTGTCCGAGTGTGAACAAACTATTCAACCCTTTCCCACATTAATTCATCAATCCAGGTGCATTCAAATTCAAGGTAATGCGCAAGGTATATGGAAGAACAAGGTTACAAGCTTACATCAGCCAAGGGTTCATGACTAAGAAATCAAAGTATCGTTGTAACATGAATTAGAAATAAATTGCAGAACTTAAAAAGGATTCACATTGTTAGGGCCTAAATCTACCTCAGGCTGAAAAAGGTAGGTCTAGGGTAACATCAAACCACGCTTAACCTAGTAGTTAGCCCTACCAGGTCGGGAGAGGGCTCTCTCCTTGTCAATCTCAATGAAAATTTATCAAGGAAGTCTTGAGATGACTGATATAGAAACTAATTTTAGGCTAGGTATGCTTTCTCAGAGGATTTTTTTTGATTTTAATGGTTGGTTGTTGGATCAAATAAGGAAGGCAACTTTGGGTCTGGGAAATCAACACAGATTTGCAGAGGTTTCTGTGGGGCGAGGTAGGCAAGTGCTTTAGCATTTTGAAATGAGTTTAATGGTGAGTCTAAATATTGGTGAGGATTTGGAGAGGGAATGCAAATGTCATGATTCCTCTTCAGATAATAGAAAGCATTTAAAACTAAATAAACCCCAAGGCAGAGCACTGAAACACCAATGGATTCTACCTTTTACACTTGATTCATTTAGTTATGCAGAATAAGAGAGATGATGGCACACATAAAAATAAGATCAATTGAATTACAAAGAAGAAAACAATTCTCATTCACATTACCACAAGAATCCCACAAAATGCTGCAAAACCTTGGTTTATTTCCTTTCCAAACTGCAGAAATGATGTACAAAGTAGCTCAATGCATCCACAAGAGTCCAACCTTGACAAATGACTAAGAAAGTACAAGATATATGCATTAAACCACCTATGCTAGACATCAGGGGTCGAATCCATGAGTCAAGGAGTTGTTTCAACAAGATCTAAACTAGGAACTAAAAAATAGGCAGTGGAACACCTTGCCTCTAAAACTATGGAAACTGATTCATTCAGTTCAAAACCATCTAAAACTGATATATATACCTCCTTAAGTAGATATATATTTCATCATTTTTACATCATAGTACATCAATTTACATCATATTACATCATGAATTTTACCATGAGAGAAGAAAAGTCAAATTGATAGAAAACTAGGCGAAAATTTGAGTTTTTGAGCAAAATTGGTAAAAATTTTGCTTGATGCACAGTGCCATTTGCCTCATGTGTAGTGCCTTTTACAAACTAAGTTTGAAGGCCTTCCCCTTCACCCAGTTTGCTCCAAGATGGCTTGTTGGAAAGGTCTATTGGTTTAATTTCTAGGACAAGTGTAAGTTTTGGATTTGGTGTCGATTTGCCCCTTCAAAAATCAGTTCTCACAAGACTGCTTCCTGTGGGTCCAAAAAGTGGCAGAGAGGGCATTTTTGAGGTTTGTTTTGCCCTTTAGGTGACCTAGATCTCCTAAAAAATTCATGAAACTTTCCATGTTTTTATATTTTTTCGTGAAGAATCCAAAAATTTAAGTCATTCTTCAAAATTCCTAACCATCTCAATGCACAACGCTAGTGGCACTGCGCATCAAAGGAAAATTTCTGTGTTTTGCAATTAAAATTTAGGAAATGACAAAAATTTCTCCAAAATGCTTCAAAATTGGCAAGAGGCAAGATAATCAATTGCTTTGCTAAGCCAAGGAAGCTTCAACCAAGATTCTAAATTTATCTTGCTCCTTTTTGGCTTTTAAGGCTCTCCCTAACATGGCTTTTAGGCTTCTTATCCTTGTCTTGCAAATTTTGTTCCAGGCCAAATAATGATAGGCCATGTGGCGTAACATGTTCTTCTCCTTATTAGCCTTATAAAAAAGCTTCTCAAGATGGATATTCACTGTTTCTAACCATGATTCTCGCTCAGCCTCTATTTCTTGCTTTAGTGAAGTCAACATGATTTTCCTTATTTTTACCATTTGTCGGTTTTCCCTTATGGTTTACAGCCCCCTAATTGTTTTTTTGTCCTCGAATTGCTTGTTCTGTTGCTAAAGGTAGTTAATGACCCATTTAGCCCTCTCAAGGTCAAGAGATAAGGCTTGGATCTCAGCTTCTTTCTCCTTGATGACCACATCCTTGAGTCTTGAGCTTTGGGAGCCCAAACCAGTGTCCTCTTCCTCAATCAATACAAAATCTCTATCTTGGCCTTCAGAAGGCCCTTCATCATGCAATGGTTTCTTTCCTCTATCCTGTACCTGTTCTGCTGAAGAAGAAGGCAAAGCCCTTTCACCCCAGGTGAAGATAACATTTCCCTGTTGTCTGGTGAAGAGAACGAGACCCCTTCCAACCCTGGTGGAGATAATACTTGTTTGGCAGCTGCAAAAGGTCTTCTTGTCCCCTTTTCATAAGTTATAAACATAGGAATGTGAGCCTCTTCAGTTCTGATTTCATGCTCTCTTTGTTGCCCGGAAGGTCCAACTTCCTCTTGAGGTTCTGTAAAAATTTGAGGCCCCTTGAAAATTTCATGGGCAATGAAGGTTTCCCATGGCACTCTCAACTAAGTGAGCTGATGTACAACAACAATCTTGATGACAACAAAGTGATAAATGCTACTAAGTTGTTGTGGGTATGGTTTTCTCTTTGCAAGAACAATCATCCTCTCTATGTTTTTTCAAATGAAGTATGGTATACTCATCATTCTAACACTGGTAAAATGCATAAGAAATATGATATGATAGGCATAGAGTCTGGAGAACCTTCCCTCACATGTGAAGTATTTAATGATGAGTTTCATTAATGGAACATACGATTCCTCCAAAAACTTGAAAGGAAACACCCTGCCCAATTTACTATGATATTTGGCTTTAATGCAGGGTTCATAGTTCTATTTGCTGATATTCTGTCTTTTGTTCCATCTTTCCCCCACATCTGGCATCCTAGTTGCTTCTGCAATAATGGCTGGTGAAAGAGTGAAATTGATGCCAGCAAGTTGTACCATATTGTCCTCCATGTTGATGACAAATTGCCTAGCTAATTCATGATGATACTTAACCCTCTCAACTATCTCACAAAACTCAAAGCAAGATGGGTATCTGAAACAAGTAGTGGCAAGGGGACAAGCAAGAAGTTCAGCAATGCTAATAGGCTCCTCTATGATTATTTTCCCACCCTTGTGAGGTCTCCTAGGCTGTACATTCTTTTCTCTTGAACTGTCACTTTGTGTTTCTTCTTCATAGCTTGAGTCACTGTTTCTTGCCATTGTGCCTGTCTTAGGAAAATGATGAGATGAAGGTATGGTGACAAATGGTGATGAAGGAGGACAATAGTGATGAGTATGAAGAGATTTTACTCTTGGGAAATGGAATTGGGGAATGAAGGGAATAGTTTTGGGAATTAGGGTTTAGTAAGGGATTTAGGGTTTGGTGAGGGAATTAGTTGCTTTAGGGGAGTGGGATATGGGAAAATGGGATAAATGGAGTGTTTTAGGGTAGTAAAAGAATGAAAAAGGGTTTAATGATGTCTTTGTGATGATGGAATGAAATTTGCATAGTGAAATAGAAAACAGTGAAGAGAAACTAGGGTTTCATTTTAAACTTGTAAGATTCATGAAGAACACAAGTGTGCACTCAAATTCAGCTTTGGGATGATGATTACTTACTTGTAGCACGCAAATGTAGCAAATTTGAGGGTTATGGCATGATTTAGAAAAATCTGGATTGATGTGCAGTGCACTGGGCCCAATGTGCAACACCCTCTTGATGCGCAGCGCTAGTTCAAAATAACATTGCAGGTTTGCCTCTGATGCGCAGCGCCTACCTGATGGGCAGTGCACTGCCTCTGATGCACAACGTCAGGCAAACTTGCTTGGAAAACATGGTTTTTAACTTCCTTTTCTCAATTTGCCTCCAAATTGCGATTTTTTGCTCTCCAAGGGTATCTTGCACAATGAAATGATAAAGAGGACCCCTTTCAATTTAAATATGAATGACTTTAAATTTTTACTCATTTCAAACCCACTTTTCTAATGTCAAAGTCACTTTTGGTCTTGAACTCAGTTTTTCCATTGAAATTGACTTTTCTTAATCATTTGATAAACTGATGCATTGATTGTTGTGTTTTTGTCTGCAGTGGTTGGAGTTGGCAAGGTAAGCAAGGGCAACAGCTTTGAACTTATTACAAATAGAAAAAAAATTGAAATTACATAAAAATTTTGTACATAGGAATAAAAAATCT
Organism: Pinus taeda; assembly: GCA_000404065.3. NCBI lineage: Eukaryota > Viridiplantae > Streptophyta > Pinopsida > Pinales > Pinaceae > Pinus > Pinus taeda. The sequence continues at coordinate 69,551 of APFE031324575.1, read as the reverse complement.
GTTTTTACCTCAAAACAGAGTTTTGAGGTAAAAATCATTTATTGTGCATATCATCATTGAAATTTTGATTTTGAGAACTTATTAGGCTTCCTCATGTGCCTGTTGACCATTTATTGAGCTTTTTGCGGACCATGGTGACAAACCCTAGACCTAATGAGACCTAAAACCTTAAAAATGTTTTTTGCAAATGTAATGACAAAAATGACTGTAAATGACCTGAACATGTGAAAATAGGCCAACAGATAAAGACCATGAGGGAAATTTGATAATGAACCACTACCATTAGTTGATACATGACCTAATGGAATGCAGCTGATCGGATGGGACACCTATTATGCATGGAAAAAGAGAAATTTGATCACTGATGGAGGGACGAAGATACCGACACTAAAACACATCAATCAATAGAGAACTGTAACAACAATGAAAAATGAACACACAATAAATGAAAAAGCACACATAAAAGAAATACACAGCACCTGATCAAAAGTGTGAGCCCAACTTTCTGATCATGGCTGCTTTAATTTACAGCTAAGTAGAGAACATCAAAACTACTTGTATTTGATTAATATGTAAAAGAGTTGTTAAAATACATATCTTTGTGCAGCTAACCTTTCACACAGGAATAAAAGCCATTTTATACAAATACATGGGAACGATATATTCCCCAAAAACATGGCAACTAATGCCCAAAATATACAATAGTTCAGAACAACAACTAATTGCTAAGAGAGTGAGAACAGAAAAGATCCAAAATAGGCTTGAAAGCAGCTGCGAGTTGGTTATGTTGTTACAGTGTTGCCGGACAGTTGTTGTAAATGCGGGACTGCTACTACAAGCTGTGAATACGATACTTGTTCACTGGAATATGCGGAAATAACAAGTTTTAGTAGTTCCCATAGGCAAAACCCTTTGTGACTTTACTTCATCAATTAAATATTCCAAGATACATTAGAAAGAAGGGTTACCTCATAGGTTTATCACAATAAATGCATATCAATTGGTGCAAAAAGGATGAAAGGATGGGTGGAAATGTATAGAAAATATAAGTAGATTTGGTGCCCAACACTCCCCCCCAACTAGCCTTCTGCACGCCCTTATGCAGCTTGCCGCTTTCGCAAGTCTGGGTTAGAATGGCTATGATCCTCGTAGAGCTGGGTGAGATCATACTCGTCTGCCATGTCTGTTTCCCGGACCTTGTACCCTTCTGAGAGAAGAGCGTCCTTCCACCAATCATTTGGTACATTATATGTTGGGGTATAATGCTCTGCTGGCACCGAATGATGGGAAACCTGAACCAGAGTCCCATCCATTGGACCTTGCATGTTTGGATGCATGCAACATATCTTGGCACCCGACGTAGTGCTTGTGCAAAATTGATGCTCCAAAAGGTTCCCTATTCTAGATAGATGTAGGTGACATCATCCACCTTTTCTGACATCTGTCAAGGGCCCTATCTTGAAACATGACTATTTGTTTGACACAAAGATCAATACACAACTTTTGTGGACTCAACATATGTTCTCTATTTCTCTCAATCTCTAAAAAGGTGGTGTGTTTATTGTACATAATTACAGACCATTCGTGCTCTCCTCTCATCATAAGAGGCTTCGTGTTTTGTTTTGACTCAAACGTATTAGAAGCCTTCTGCCAGTTTATTCGGTTGATAGTATAGGAGGTGAGAGCCCTTAAATGAATGTCCCCCACATATGGAACTAGATTAAACTCTTTGTCATCGCGCAGGAAGTATCCATGCAGATAGAGCTCACACATCAAATGTTGGGTTACTAAGTCATGGATTCTCAATATGCGAAGGAACTAGACAAAATCCTCAATCTCATGATTGACCTCCTTCTTAATGCTTTCCAAACAGAAAAAAAGAAATTGCTCATGCAAGAATAAGGCATAACTAGAAGCAGGAGGGTGACATGCCATTACCTGTTGCACTAGGCTAAACATATGTTCTTTGTTAGCCTTCAATTCTAGCACTTACCCTTCCCACCATTCTACTTTGAGTTGCCACTTCGCATACCTCAACTGCAATATGTCCACTCGCTCTACATACTCGAAGATAGCCTTGGACAACTGCTGTTGGACTCTTTTCACCTCATTCTGATAGTGAGCCACGATGGATTTTCAAGTTTGAATCTCAGCTATTAAGGAGAATTCATGGCCATTGAACAAGTTCTCGATAGGATCTGTTTGAGTAACAGCAGAGGTTTTCGGCACATCATCTACTTGTGTTTCTTCCTCGAACATCGGAGCTTTAGGCTTCTTAGCCTACCGTTTATACTTCCTTACCTACTTCTTAAGTTGATGCACTTGTCTTCTTAGCCTTCGAACCTCTGTTTTCAACCGCATCGTATCTTTGAACTGTAGCTGATATTTCTTTTTAAGGGGTGGCCTCCTTTGCTCACATAGTTCTATCCACTCCTGCTTAACAACCACTTCATCTGGCCCTGCAGATGGTTCAGCAGGTGGTGGATTACTCGAGGGGGTATATATTGGTCTGTTTGTCTGGCTCTCTTCCCTTAGTTCCTCTTTCTCAGGAGAAATAACTTTTTGTTTGACAACCAACTCAACTGGCCTTGCAGTTGGTTCACTAAGTGGTGGATTACTTCGAAGAGTATCCACTGTCTCATCTATCGGGCCCTCCTTGCTTGGTCCCCCTTCTTCGGGAACAATTGCTTCCTTTTTTATAATTAACTCAACCATCTCTGGAGTCAGTTCAGCAGGCGGTGGGTCGATCAAAGGAGTATCCACCGGCATTTCGACTAGGATTCCCCTGCCTGGTTCGTCTGTTTCAGAAGCATTCGCTTCCTCCTCTCTTTTGGGCTCTATGGCATCCATTGCCTGAACAATTCCTTCTTCATCCATTTGTTGTTCATGTTCTTCTGCGGGGTATACGTCCTCCCTATGTTCTTCGTAACGACCTTGCTGAGAATCAGTAGCAAACATACTAACATTGGTTGGACCTTTACCGAACCATCAAACTTTAAAATGGGAGGGGCAACAACCTCCTTTTCTACACATTGGGGAGAACGAGACAATCTCGCTCCTCTTGGAGTGGAGGCACAAAAAGGAGACTAAAATATGTTTTCTCCTAGGTCTGTACCAGCTCTATCTGTGATCTTGATTTCCTTCTCTTCTGTTGCAACAATTCTACTCTGGGTTGAGGCTCCCTCCTGTGTTAACTCCTGTCATGCGGTTAACACAGGTTCTTGTGGGGCAGTGTCAACCTCAGAATTTATTCCTTCCACATTTTCTGGGACCGGATGGGTAGGTGGTGGTTCTTGTGTGGCACCACCACTTGTATCTGATGCTTCCTGAGCAGATGGTGTTGACATTGTTTCCTCCAGCATGTCATTAATAAAGGTGGATTCTTGTATCACCATGTCAATCCCATCCATTGTGTCCATAATTCCTTCCTCCATCGGCTCCACAGTCGAGGCTGGTTCTTGTGTAATAGCCTCAGTTGTGGTACTAATAGTTTCTTTTGTTTCGAGCCTTTCTTGCCCCGGTCTTTCCTCTTCCATCAGCTCCACAGTTGAGGCTAGTTCTTTTGTAACAACCTTGGTTGTGGCACTGACGTCTCTTCTGTTTTGAGCATTTCATGCCCCAGTCTTTCCTCTTCCATCGAATCCACAATTGAGGTTGTTTCTTGTGTAACAACCTTGGCTATGGCACTAACAGTCTCTTATGTTTCGAGCCTTTCCTGCTCCGGTCCTTCTTCTTCCATCGGCTCCACAGTCGAGGTTGGTTCTTGTGTAACAGCCTCGACCGTTTCTTCCACTTCAAGCGCCCTTTCTTCCTCTAGTTCCACTTCTTCCATTTCCATTTCTTTAGGCTCTTCCTAGTCTACGTATTCCTCCTCTGTTGGTTCCTCTTCCATTCGCTCTAGTTCCTCTTCCCTAGCAGCTATAGTGGAATGTTGCCCACGAAATTCCTGGAATGTTGCCCATGAAATTTGAAACCAAGCCAATGCATGCATAACTAGTAATCGAACCAGCCTGTGGTTGGTAACGATTGCTGCAACCTATCACGAACTCCGAGTAGACTGTGCCATCAATTGGAGGTTTTTCAACAAAGAGAAAGGCATATTCAATGAGAATACATCTGACTCTGGAAATCGCAGACGATATAACACCCTGAAATGATAATTGAATACAATGGTGTACCGTTCCTCGCAAGTTATGTATTTCATTACAAAACCTGCTACATCGCCCCATGGATGCGGTAGTGAGTTTCGGTCATACCCTCGACCTTTTTGGGCGACGCTCTTGCCAGCCTGCAGATGCTTCAGGGAACTCCGAGAGGGAAGTCATTCGTGAAAACCAGCTTTGTCCCTACTAAGGAAATCCACTAACTTCTACTATTAACTTCCTCTATGATAGGGATTTCCATCCCTCAGACCCAAGAGCTATCTTCACTCAAATTGAGTGCAAATTCCACTGCAATTCCTTCGTTGAATCCCTGCAACCTATTAAAATAAACATCCCAACCTGCATTGATGAAAATCTACCACACTTTTCTATTGTTGCAGACCAAGGTGGTGTCCTTCGGCTTGTGACGCACAACCAACCCACCGATTGTTGTGGAAACAGTAATAGCACTTGGATGCATTCGGTTGTTGGGGAGAGAGTAGTAGCAACCACATAAACAACAATGGTGACAACATGGTGGAGCACGGGGTAAAAAGCGGTGAAAGTAGCTGGTAAGTTTTTGAAAAATGTGAAGAATAATGGCAAATCATGGTAATATGTGAAATGATTACAGTGATTAATTCAAATGTATTGCAAAAGACCGATTGGTTATTGGACATACGTAATTCAAATTCCAATGCATTGAAGTCATTATTACGAAATCATAGAATTTTTGGGTTATCGTTCACACCAAATTTAATAATGATATGTCATTATTATGGTTTTAAATGCATTGTCATTTATTCATGACGGGACCCCCCCACCAAATTAAATGTAGTCATACATGGCACATATGTGTCTCAACAATGGAATATTTTAATTGAATCCGTAAGAGTCAACTGAGATGTACCTGGAGACCTACCTGGCGGTGGAGTAACAACAGAGTAACCTATGGAGTAACATCAGCGGCGGAGTAACAACAGTGGCAGAGTAACAGCGTCGGCGAAGTAACAACACCGACAGTATAACAAGACCAGCAGAGTAACAACAATGATGAATTAATAACACCGACGAAGCATCAACAACATTGGAGTAACAACAACGACAGAGTAACAACACTGATGAAGTAACATCAACGGTGGGGTAACAACATCTGACACTTAGAAAAAAATTCAGGAGTAACATCACCGGAAGAGTAACAACACCGATGGAGTAACAACAACAGTGGAGTAACAACATCGGTGGAGTAACAAAATTAACTTAGTAATGGCAACGGTGGAGTAACAACAACATCAGAGTAACATGACCGATAGAGTAACAACAACATCAGAGTAACATCACCGATAGAGTAACAACAACACTGGAGTAACATCATTCGACACTTAGAATTGTTTTAGGAGTAACAACAGTGGCGGAGTAACAACATCAACTATTACATGGAAATTTTTTTAGCTCCTCATTATCATATTTTGATCGTTATTCCTGCAAAAGGAAAACAAGTAGTAACAACACACACACACACACACACACACACACACACACACACACACACACACAGATATATATATATATATATATTCTCTGCACTGACGAAGTAACATCAATGGTGGGGTAACAACATCTGACACTTAGAAAAAATTTCAAGAGTAACAACACTGGTGGAGTAACGGCACTGACAGAGTAACAACAGTGGCGGAGTAACAACATCAGCGGAGTAACAACACTAACGTAGTAACAACAACAATGGAGTAACAACAACGGTGAAGTAACAACACTAATAGAGTAACAACAACAGTGGACTAACAACATCTGACACTTTTAGAAAAATTTTCAGGAGTAATAACACTGGCGAAGTAACAGCACGGACGGAGTAACAACATCAACTATTACTTGGGAAAATTTTCAACTCCTCATCATCAGATTTTGATTGTTATTCCTGCAAACGGAAAACAAGTAAGTAGTATAACATGATGTATATATTTATTATATATATATATTATATATATATATATATATATTATATATATATATATTATATATATATATATATATATAATATATATATATATATATATATATATATATATATATATATATATATTATATATATCTTAAGAGAATGCAGAGGAGGCATTCTCTGCACCAACAACCATCAAACCATATTTATCAGAGAGATGTTTGATGAAGGCATCCTTAGAATTTGGAGGGTGGTATAATTTCAGACTATGTCTATTTACTAGGAAAGAAGTATGAGTGTCATCCATTGTAACCAATCTGATTGTTCCATTTTTAAACACAGCATCCACTTCATAGGGTCCCATCTAGTGAGTGTGAAGCTTTCCTTTAAAATATTTAAAAAGGGAGTCATAGAGCAGTGCCAAATCCCTTGTATGAAACATTTATTCTTGATAAATTTATCGTGCCATTTCATTCTCTCCTATTAAATAATAATTGTTTTCTGGACAGCCACTGGACGGATTTCATCTAACTCATTAAGTTGTTCTAGCCAGTGTTTTTGGGCCTCTAATAAGTCCAATCCTCCTTCCAAATCTATTATGAGCATGTTGATCTCAAATTCTATCAGAAACAAGGGGGATTTCCTATAGAATAACTCAAATGGTGAAAACCTGGTTGTGTTCCTCCATGTTGTTCTATATGCCCAGAGAGCTTCTGGAAGTTTCTAAGACCAATCCCGACGATGGCTTGCTATATTTTTTGTCAACATATTTTCCAATACCTTATTTGTACTTTCTACCTGTTCGTTCGCCTAGGGGTGGTAAGGAGTTTTCACTCTATGTTTGACCCCGTATTTCTCCATAATCCTTGCTATCATGTGGGATGTGAACTGTGCTCCTCCATCTGAAACAATCTCCCTTGGGGTACCATATCAAGCAAAAATCGCTTCAAAAAGAAAATTTGCAACCACCTGTTCTGTTGCTTTCACAACGAATCTGGCTTCCACCCACTTAGTCACATAATCAGTGCAAACCAGAATGTGAACCTTTTGATGAGAAGGTGGGTTGAAAGGTCTAACAAAATCAATTTCTGACTTCTCAAAAGGTTCAAGGACTACTTGGGGCTGTAATGGAATTTCATCCAATTTTCTAGGATACCCCATGTGTTGACAACTGTCACATCTTTGGACATAATCTCGAGCATCCCAAAAGATATAAGGCCAATAATGTCCCATTTGCAACACCATGTGGCCCGTTCTTTTATCTGCAAAATGTCTTCCACAAGGGCCATCACGGGCAGATTTCAATATCTCATAAATGTCATCCTCAGATGCACAATGTCGAATTTGTTGATCAACCCCTTTGTGAATAAGGTATCCCGCCTTCCATGAATATTGGGTACTATGATGGATAATTTTCCATTGTTCCCTGTATGAAAAGTGATGAGTTACTTTCCCTGTAGCAAGATAGTTTCCAACATCTGCATACCACGGAGTGTTAGCAGAAATTGCAAAAAGATACTCATCTAGAAAGTTGTCTTCTATAGGTGTACCTTCAGCATTATTATCTAGTCTAGATAGAAAATCAGCAACCTCATTGCCTTTTCCTGGTTTATCTACTATGGTGATCTCAAATTCTTGAAGTAATAGAAGCCATCTTGTAATATGACCAGGGGTAATGAGTTTATTCATCAGACACCTAATTACTGTGTCATTAGTGTGTACAAAGGTGGGATACCCGATAATATAATGTCGGAACTTGTTGATGGTGTAGATGATAGCAAGGAATTCTTTTTTAGTCATTGTGTAGCTTAACTCAGCAGGAGCCAAGTTCTTACTAACATAATAAACTGCATATGGCACTTTGTCCACTTGTTGTCCCAAAACTGCCCCAACTGCTGTTTGAGAGGCATCAACATGGATATGAAATGGTAATGTCCAGTCCAGCCCTCGAAGGATCGAAGCCCTACAGACAAGTTCCTTAATCTTCATAAAGGCTACATCACAGTCATCTGTCCACACAAAATATGCATCTTTTGTCAGCAATTGAAAAGTGGATGTGCTATTTTAGCAAAATTTTCTATAAAGCACCTGTCATAACGAGCACAACCAATAAATCTACATACCTATGTGGGTGTTTTGGGTATTGGGAAGTGCAATATTACCTTTATCTTAGTTGTATCCATCCGAATTCTAGCAACTGAGAGCAAATGTCCCAAGACTATTCCTTCCTCCATCATCATGTGGCATTTTTCTGTACTCAAAGAGACATGTTCCAATTTACATATTTCAAGAACTTTTCCAGATTTGCCAGCCCTTCTTCGAATGAGTCCCCATATAGAGTAAAATTGTCCATATAAATCTCAACATTTTCATCTACCAGATCAAAGAAAATCCCTAAAATTTCCCTTTGGAATGTTGCAGGTGCATTATAGAGACGAAATGGAAGGACTCACTATGTGAAAGTTCCCCAAGGGCACGTGAAAGTGGTTTTATATTGATCCTCGGGAGCTATCTGGATCTGGTTCTACCCACTAAATCTATCCAAGAAGGAGAAGAACTTCTTCCTAGCCAAAGTTTCCAAGACTTAATCAATGAATAGTAAAGGAAAATGGTCTTTCTGTGTTGCATTATTTAATTCTATGTAATCTACACATATCTGCCATTTACTGTTTCTCTTGGGAACAATTAGCTACGTGAAAACCCATTGGCTGTCCAAAATGGGGTAAATAAATCCTATATCCAACAAGTTTTGAAGTTCTTCCTTGACAATGTTTTTCAAAGTGGGGTTCATTCTCCTCTGGGGTTGTCTCACAGGACGATAATCCTCTTTGATGTATATATTATGGGTACATATATTGGCAGGAATCCCCTTCATGTCGGTATAGTCCTAGGTGAAGGCTTCTTTGTGTTTTTGGAGAACATCTAGAAGTTGTTTTGTCTGGGATTCTAACATATTTGAATTCATATTTAGGGTCTTCCTTGGCTCTATCTCACATAAATGCTATCATGGGACACAGTTGTAGGCAGTTCTTCAAATCCATCTACTGTTTCAATATTTTCTTGTGCTTCACAGCTCAACATAGATTCTAGAATTTTTTTTATTTGAACCTGAAATAGAACAGGGGTCACTAATGAAAGTGGTAATCGTATCATCTTATGTTTCCATTTTCAACTGAAGGGCATGTCCAATAGTAAGAAATGGTCTTAATTCCTCATCTTCAAATTTAGACTCTCCCTTTGGTAAATGTTTCTTGCGACCAGATGGCTTCACTGAGGAGCTAGGTTCTATAGGGGGTATAACACAAGATTTTTAGTAACCTGCCCATTTGAGATAACCATATTCCTAGAACAACACCCAATGTAAGCGTTTGTGGTTTCCAACAACGGTCTTCCCAGAATCAAGGGTTGGCCACCAGCAGGGGATTGCGTTTACAGCGCTAGGAAATCCACAGGGTAGTGCCATGAATCAACTGAGATTGTAATGTCTTCTAACTTCCCCACCTATTTGACTGTAGATCAATCTTCCAGCTCTAACACAGTAGATTTATGTTTCAGGGTTCAAAGACCCAATGTATGCATAGCTTCAACAGTGATGACATTTATAACAACGCCCAAATCTACCAACACATTTGGAATTTCCACTCCATTAATTTGCACAGTTAGAATTGGGTTCCTGGGATTCCAATATTTCACAGAAATACTCTTTCCCATCATAAAATCCAATAGCTTTCCCATCACATGAATAGTGAGTGGGTCCCTTGATTTCTTTCTAGGCTTTTTAGCACAATATTCCCTGAGAGTTTTTGCGTATATAGGTACGTTCCTCGTAGCTTGTAACAGGGGAGTCTTAACAAACAGATTTTGTAACTCCCCTAACAAATCAAACTCAGCTTGAGGGATATGTTTACTCAACGCCAATCTTTCAGGATAAGGCGGGTCAACTCGGTGTTCTTGAGTAGTTAGCAGCTGAGGAGATGTCTGATTTTTACTAACTTGGTTCGATTTCTCTTCAACTGTTTCTGGTTCTTTAATCTCATTACCAACTTGTTCAATAATAATAGGTGAGGGTTGGGCATCTACTACCCGCCTGGATCTCAAATTTATATCATAAAGGTTTGTGGTAGAGATGTTGTATGAAGGCAGGTTGATGGTGTCAGCTTGTTGAGCCCCTTTATTATTAGGATTCAGATTGGGTTGGATAGGAAGCTGAGGGTGAATAGGCTTATTACTAGGAGGTATATTAGAGGGTAACTAGAGTTTATTTTGTGGCATTGACCAAGGAAACTGTCTAGGAGGAGAGGGTCGACACTAGTTCGGAGCCCATGAAGCATTCAAACTAGTTTGAGGAGCCCACTGTTGCCAGGGTGGAAGATAATATTGGGGCCACATAGGTGGATAAGGCATGGACTGAGGACCCATATTAAAATTATTTAAATAATAAGATGGATCTGGAAACATACCTTGATTTATAGTTGGTGGCTGAGGTTTCCATGGCTTTTTGGATCCCATAAAATACAAGGGGTCCATTTCCTTGCCTATCCCTTGAAAAACCGCTTTCAATCTTGGCAAGGAGGGGCATGAACTTGTTGCATGACTCAACGTGCAGATTGCACATTCTTCTACGAACTTCAATGGACATTCTCTTTGTGGATGCTTCTTTCTGCACTTCAAGCAAAATATAGCCATAGTCTTTTCCAATTGCATTTGTTTCTATTTTACTTGCAGTGTCTCCATCTATGCAGACAAGGTACTCAAGATATCAGTCCTTAAATGATCCAACATGTTTCCAATTGTTGCTATTGTGACACCTCCACCAGATACTTTTGTTGACCAAATTCCTTGTTTATTCCTTGCAACTCCCCTCGAGCACTGGATGCACAGCTCACATATGGTATCAAAGTCCTCTTTTGATATATATCCCTTGCCTACTATATTTAACAGCTCCAAAGAGTGTTCTCGAAAGGCTCGGAGAAGGATAATTTTCAAAATGTCCTTATCCAGGTTAGAATGACCTAATTTCTATAATGTGTACTTAAAACGTTCCACATGATCCTCCATGTTCCCATCTTCTTCTGCATGAACTTAAAAATTTCTTCCTTAATATCCGAAGATTTGCAGTAATCTTGATACTTCTCCAGGAAAGAGGTCTTCATCTGATCCCATGTGGAGATAGCCTTTCCTCCTAGACCCATAAAACATTGCAGGGTTGTCCCTTTTAGTGTAGCAGGGAAGATTTTCAGTTTATGAGCATCAATTATATAGTCATATCCCCGATATACAATATCAAATTCAAACAAGAACGTGTTAGGATCCTTAGAAGTTAGCCCATGAAAGCTAAGAAAAGTTGTCAAGGGAATGAGCTTCATTGGTGCACTAGGCCCAAGATCCCCAATTATGAAGTCAATAGTAGAGGTTGTGGGTGCCATGAATATCCTCTAATAATCACTAGGGATTTCAGCAAGTTTTGCAGGGAATGATGGAGGGGGTCCTATCACATATGTTTAAGTTGCTTTAACAACACTCCCTTTATCCCATGGTGATATGAATACCCTTACAACTTCTTCCTCCTTGTCACAATGGCTTGATTTTTCAGACCCCTTCTCTGTAAATTCTTCTCCCCTACTGGAATGGGTCAGTCCGTCAGCTCTTCTGCTTGCAACTTCTTCTTCCTGTTTTACCAGCAATGGTACTTCTTCACCATATATACTACTACATACTTCTTCTATTGTTGGAAGGGTTTGTTGTGTTGAATCAATAGGAGGTACCGTGGATAGCACTAGATGTTCAACAGATTGTCCCTCTGATTTCATTTGAGCCCTTGGCCTCACAGCAGCACGAGAAGATGCATATGATTCAGCTTTTGCAATGATTTGTTGGATATAAGTGTTCCTTCCCAAATCCTGTCCTCCTTTCTTTAGGGCTTTTCCTCTGCCCCTTTTATTTGAATCTATGTTCATGCAAGTTGGTGAGTGGGAAACATCTAAATTAAATCACTCTGCTCAGGACCTGGAGCAGGGTGTCAAAAGACCATTCTCTCCCTAGGACAAGAGATCGGTTTTTGATAAACAAGAAAAAAAACAGCTAAGGAGAAATCTACGGTTTAGGACATGGAGCAGGGTTTCAAAATACCATTCCCTCCCCAGGATGAGAAACTAGACAAGAAAAGAATACACATAAAATAAAATCTAAATCTAAGGACCTCGAGCAGAGTGTCAAAGGACCATTCCCTCCCTAGGATGAGAGATTGGGTTTTAACAACTCAATAAAAATTCAGAGCAGTTAACCAAAGCAAGAAACTCGGCCCAAAAACAATGAAAAACAACACAAATCAAAGAAATACTAAGCTCAGGACTTCGAGCAGGGTAGCACTTCCCTTCGTAAGATGAGAGATTGATCCTCTGGTCAATACAGATCGTGTCTTGCACCTTGTTAGCCTTCCCCGGCAATGGCACCAAAATTTTGGTGTCTGAGTGTGAACAAACTATTCAACCCTTTCCCACATTAATTCATCAATCTGGGTGCGTACAAATTCAAGGTAATGCGCAAGGTATATGTAGGAACAAGGTTACAATCTTACATCATCCAAGGGTTCGTGACTAAGAAATCAAAGCATCGTTGTAACAGGAATTAGAAATAAATTGCTGAACTTAAAAATGATTCACAACAATCAATAGAGATTTGTAACAACAATGAAAAATGAACACACAATAAATGAAATAGAACACATAAAAGAAATATGCAGCACCTAATCAGAAGAGCGGGTTTACAGCTAAGAAGAGAACAACAAAATTGCTTGTAATTCATTAATATGTAAAAGAGCTGTTACAATATATGTCTCTGTGCGGCGAACACTTGGCACAAGAATAAAACCCCTTTTATACAAATACATGGGAATGATGTATTCCCCCAAAACCTAGCAACTAATGCCCAAAATATACAATAGTTCAGAACAACAACTAATTACTGAGAGAGTGAGAACAAAAAATATCCATAATAGGCTTGAAAGCAGTTGCGAGTTGGTTATGTTGTTACATCATTGTCGGACAACTATTGTAAATGCGAGACTGCTGCTACAAGCTATGAAGACAAAACATGTTTAGAGGAATCTGTGAAATAACAAGTTTTAGTAGTTCACATAGGCAAAAACCCCCGTGACTTTACTTCATCAATTAAATATTCCAAGAGACATTAGAAAGAAGGGTTACCTCATAGGTTTATCACAATAAATGCATATCAATTGGTGCAAAAAGGATGAAAGGATGGGTGGAAATGTGATGCCAGCCTAAGCTGGATATACCCCAATGATGTAGCCTAAGCCGTATATACCCATAGTATGCAAATACAGTTGCATGTCACACTATGTGTGTCCAAGGAATTCTAAGATTCCATACTTAGGAAACCTTCCATAAGTCAAGGTTTAACTCTCTTAATTAAATGTTTAAGCGGAAACGTTTTTTTTAACTACCCAAAGGTTAAACTTTAATAAACCTTTGAGAAGAACCTTATAACCCTTCATAATATTTGGTTAATTCTTCTTACCTGCACATATTAACCATACCCTTTTAACTATGGTTCCAGTTTAACGCAACTTAAACAATAATACCTTAACTCTGCTTATTTCTATTATAATTTTTGTATAATAGAAATATTTCATAAACACATTTAAATCTTACCTTTCCGCCATTCTTCAAACCTTTTGCACATATATCGATGCTCTTCTTAGCACATTAAAACTCTGCCATTGATCTCATTCCTTGATTCGACGGTTATCGTGTCACCCGATCATTAACTATCTCAGACGATCTCCACCGTTGATCTACTTTGCCCAATCCAATGGCTGTCACATCACCCGATCGCCAACCAACTTGGATGATCTCCACCATTGATCAATCCCTCTTGATCCAATGGTTATTGCGCAATCTCGCATAGATATTTGCACGACCGATATCAAATTGATAGCACGTGAAAAAAGTGGTTTTCTCTCTCCATCGTTTGCTACGTATCAACCGCTAAAGGTAATCATGTGAAAATTGGAAAGACCACTTACCACTTTTAGGGCACGCGAGAAAGTGCTTATCCCTTGTGAATACAACCCATGTGCTCAATGAGAAACTTTAAATAACTTGGCTTAAGAAAGGGTTATCACTTAATCTCTACCATTCATCTTCTTGACTTCATTTTGCGCGACTTAATCTTAGTCATCTATCACACATAACCTCTTCCATTGATCTGACTGATCCAATGGTTCTTGTGCACTGCTACGCTCTTTTGTTTCATCCTGTGTAATCTCCCATTCAGTTTCTGCTTGTGTATTTGTCTTCACCTCACGATCTTCGCTTGTTCTTGATCTCGATCTCTGCTCACGCCTTTATGCTTCATTCACCTTCGTTGTGACTTTAAAGGCTTTCTCCAATATTGTCTATGTGTAAAACCATAACACTCCTCTCTGCACTTCTTCTTTGATTCTGCACACCTGCAACCTACGTTACGTAGAATTACTCAAGTTCGCACACAAATTATAATTCAAATACGCATCACACAAACTCAGAATTCAGTTATCTATATTAGTAAACAACCATTACACAAGAATTTCTTCCTTGGCCTAATTTTCAATATCAGTGGCCTTCCTTTCCTGCCCATAGGCATAAATGTCTGACTCTCTGACTCTTGACTGACTGACTGACACTCTACCTTCTACTATGCCTTTTATTGTTACATTTATACAAAAGGTTTTGTTTAACCAATTCTGGTTCAGATCCTTAATCTGCTGAACCAAATCCTGAATATCCTCTAAGTCCACTTTTAACTCAATAATCCCTAAGAATCCTCTCTAGTTCCACGAATCATGACACCACTTCCTAGTCTAAGACTTATAATTGATTTACAACTCTCTTGTCATCACTCATCATCACTCATGTTCTCCTAAATTCGAGAGAATTTACAAATATCCTCACAATATCTAATTAATTTCAATTCTAATCACTCAAAACATTAATAATTACATACATAGGAATCCAACTTCCTTGAAAACACAAGACCCAAGTTAACTAGAACATAATGAAATTGTTGAGCTATATGCTCCTGCATCACACTCCCAAGGTTAAAATAATCACGATCTCTTGATCATGTGCTTCCTACCTTTGTCTTCCTGGATCCCATACTTTGTTCTGCAATTTGTCTTTGGTTGTTGATGTTGTTTGTTGTTGTTCTCCAGGTTTCCACACTTTATGTTTCTTTGTTCCACTAGCTATGCTTTCACAGTCTACTGATGTCTTTCTCTTTGTGCTACTCCTTGGCCTTCTTATTGTTGTTTTCTTCTGAGGCACCTTCATCATCAATCTTATTATTCTTTCAATATCTATGTCCAATTTATCTTCTGATTGATAATTACTTTGCCATCTGTTGTTGTACTCTGTCCACTCATCTTCAAGCTGTTGTTTACTGTCTTCTCTTTGAAGTTGTTGGATTCTTACTACCGCCCTTTCATCCTTACCCTATTGTCGCTGTCCAAACAACCCTTGTTTAATATCTGTAAATTTACTTTCAAAAAGAAAATTGTCCTCCAATTTCCTTTGTACTTGATTCCTCTCAAATATATCACTATGTTGTTCATCAGTTCCAGCATATTCTCTTTCCTCTTCTTTGACAACCCTCAGCAATTTTCCTTCACTTCCTTGATTGATTCTGACAATCAGTTTAACTTCTTCAAGCATGGTATCTTTATGCTTTTCATCTTCCTCATCAGTATGTCTGACTTGACAACTTCCAGTCTTCTTTAGTTCTAAAACTGACTTTTCAACTTGAAACATGTCTGTCTCATATTCATCAAATCCTATAATGATAAAACAACTATCATAATTAAAAATATAATGCCTCATTACCTTTTCCTTCTCTGGAAACATCTCAGTATGTTGCTCTGAGTTTTCCTTCTCTGTCAGCACATCAGTATGTTGATGTAAACTCTCCTCCATATCATATGTTTTTGTTGGGCATGGAACCCCCCTGAGGCATGTTTTGGGGCTCAAAGCCCATGTTTTAACCGAATAATGTTGTAAAGCCCCGCAAATTGCGGACGTGGAAGTATGTTAGAGTCATAGGGTTGTCTGCCCTAGTTTTGGATGTAATGTCGGCCTACCCATGGTCCACGGACCATGGGATTGTATAAATAGAGCGAGGCTCTAAATGTAAAAGAGAAGGAAAAAAGGAATAGAGAATAGAATGGCATAGAAGACCAACGAAGTGAAGTAAGAGTCTGAGTAGCTAAGCGTGTCTTGGGTCGTAGAGTAGGAAAAGGCTCTGCAGCTGAGTGTGCAGAGGCCTAGTATTCCACAGCTGAGTGCGCGGAACCCTGCAGCTGAGTGTGCAGGGCGGAGTCGAGTCTGTACAGAAAGAAGATATTAATAAAACGAAGTTTGGCATTAATTTGTGTATCTGGTTCTGGATTAATGCATGTTTTGATCTGAATTATGATTATACTATTTATTTACTATGCGCACATGTATGAATGATTTATATTGTTATAGTATAACATAAAACTCACGATTGGGCTAAAATAATCAACTAACAGTGGAACACTCATAAGACTTGGGTAATAACAACATTCGGCCCCTGAGTAGGACTACGCAAAGGCAGCCTCTTAGGCTGCGAGGCACAGATAAGTGCACATAGTGGCATTCATGCAGGGTTGAACCGCAGACCACTTGAACTCATCAGACATCTCCAGGGTGCAGAAACCTGGTTCTAGCACCCTCCCATACTACTTTGAGTGAGACCTCAATCCGTGCTCCACAGACTGTTGCCAAAAGGGCTAGTAGTACTAGGATGTTTTTGGTTAAATCACCTCCGAACCTGGGTCAGGCCCAACAAGCCAACTAATGGTTCCGTTGCAGAGATTGGGATCTGCATAAGAGATGTCTAATGTCATGTCACTAGAATCCAACAAAGAAAGAGATTGAAGGGTGGCTGGACAGAATGATTCATGAGTTCGCGGTGCAGGAGAATAGGAATCCGTGAGTATCGAATGAAGAATGGTTCGAGCACTACTTATATATGGAAATCCATGAAATTTTATTTGCATCCTTCCCCTCTAAGTTGTATGAGTGGATCGCAAAGCTAGCAGATAGTCAGGGAAGGTGTAGGCTCGAGAAACCTATTGTGTGGACCCCGGAGTTGGTGCACAGACTAGAAGCCTCGAAAAATAAGATCGTGCACACTGTGGACCATTGGCTCAATCGAATTATAGGAGGGTTTATCATTGAGTTTGTGGTAGATACGACAGTCAGCTACAACAAGGCAGAATGACTTTTCCTCAAAAGACCGCGAGGTAAGTACATTAAATCTTTGAACACTTGGATTAAAATGCTATTATACAAAAAGCGGGTTATGCGAATAAATTGATGTTTGGGGCTATGCGAAGTGGAAGGATGTACAAAAATAGAAATAGCGAAGAATTAGAGACTAGTCCCTTGATTTCGCCTCGGCGAGAAAGCGAGGAAGAGCTTGCAAAGGTTTCACCAATGAGTGCGATCAGTCTAATAAGGCAGTGAATTCCACTCATACCACCTCCACCTACACCACCACCAGTTTCACCATCTTCACCGCCATCTTCTCCCATACCACCTCCACCACCACCACAGTTTAATATGGCGAGCACAATAAAGTTTTCGGTGTTCAATGGAGTAGGAAACTTAGATCTGAACCAATTTTGGTTTGTGGTAAAGGCTGTATGGGAAGTGAAAGGAGTCAGTTGGTAAGCGCGATGCAGGATCACGCACTAATATGGTACATTAAGCATTCTAATTACCATCCAAACATGGGGATTGTAGATATCTAGGCTATGCTGAACAGGGAATTTAGTAGGCCAAAATCGGAGACACGGTTGATTATCAGGTATAAGGAAATCGGGATGCTCCCAGGCGAGACCCCATGGGATATGGATCAAAGGCTGAAGATTATGATTTGCGAAGCCAACATGACCTTGACGAATGGACAACACCATGCATGGTTTGTAGCATCACTAACGCTGCATCTAAGGACCGCACTATCACAGCAGAAGCTATCTACTTAGGCGACGCCTTGAGATTTCAATGAGACTGCATGAGACCCCAATACAAGATCCTAAACTGGGAGTGCAACAAGTCCACACACAATTGAAAAATTTGTGTCCCCAAGGCATGCAAGGAAGTATGGTGCATAAAATGCAAAGTCCAGGGACATTACAAGGACCATTGTCTAGTGTTTGTGAACTACCTAGAGGGAGGAGGACCAATGCCACTGAGACCAGAGGCACAAAAGGGACCAAGTGGGATGCCTGCATTATGGTGCACGATTTGTCAGATAGGAGGGAAGCATGCTACAGAAAATTGCCACCTAATACAGAAGTATACGCAGACATCCCAGTAATTGTTTTGTAATTTCTATAGGTCGGTAGGCCATGATGAGCGCACCTGTAGAAGTTATGAATTGATGATGGATTAGACTCCTACCTACAGAGTTTAGACCGAAACATGAGCCCTCGATCAAAATATGGGGATGGCTCGCACTGGATTTCTAGGGCACAGACGAGGTTAAGGTTGAATGAGACCAAGAAGGGGTCATGGACAACTAATTTATTACGATTGCGGAGGGCCAGGGCATTATGCCCATGATTGTACAAATCTGACGAGAGCATCATGTTTATATTGTACACAGTTTGATCAGGAGACAAAGGACTACCCCACACTAATAGCAAGGTTGCATGATAAAGGAATACTCCAGGCTCCTCCAACTCAAAACCTGCAAATTATGAGGTCCAAGCATGAGGAGAACCCGAATGTAAACATCATGCTCCGAAGCGGTATCACGACAGGAGATGACAAAGGCAAGTAGCCAGAATAAAGTTCCTGGGTTCGCAAGGCACCAATTATGAAGATGAAGATATATTTGTTGAATCCCATCAACATAGAGACTTGACCTCATGTAGACTCAACTGAATCTGATCATCTTGGAGACTCAATTCTATTGATTAGTTCGGAAGACTATGTTCTCCATGGATCTATGGACTGCCATCCACTGAAAGCCACCACGATCAATCAATCCTCGCCCAACTTTAATTGGAATATCCAACTACCATTGGATTGAGAAATTATTCCTTTTGTTGAAACTTCACATCATTGCTCCACATCCATGAAGTCACTTATTTTCTTCTCTATGTGGACCTCATCTCATCTATTTTCAAACTGGATCCCAAGAATTTTTGCTCAAACTGATGCAAGTCTGCAATACGACCTCTAGCAGCAAGATATCATCATCAAATCAAATAGAAATACCACAAACATAAGTTATCCACTCAAGCAAAATCGTGGCCATAATCCATCCAACAAAACAACTAAATAATATCTCCAACAGCTGAAATAAAACTCATAGTAAACCCTCACACCAAAATATGAATGTTTCATAATACAGGCAACAACATAAGACACTATGGCTAGGTGCCAAATGCATCAATATCTCCTACAAAAGAAAATATGAGTCATTAATATGGATCTCTATCAATACCAAGCTTTGCTACAACTGTCTGCATCACTGATATGAAATCTGTAGATCTGAATCAATACTATGGTTCAAAAAATAGATCTTCTCATATTGTTGCCATTAATGTTCATACACTGAAGCAATCAAGTTCACTAATGGCTCTCAAACATACTCACACAATGTAACCTTATTCGCTACCACACACTATCAACAATCAACCAACTCCAAAATCGAATATATAAAATAAGTAGGGTGAAATTGAGCTTGGGTTTAGGATCAAGGGTGCACAAATTAGACCAAATAAATCCACTAATATCACTACTTGTGCATTAAATGAGTTCAGATCATTGGAGGACCCTTTCAAACCATTTCCGACCTTTACAACTAATTCTAGAAGCCTCAATATAACATGTACATAAACCATTAGTTGCATAAGAATAAAATTAAGTTGAGCAAATGTAAAGATTTTAAATTATTGATTCACCACCCCCCCTTCTCAGTAATTTCCAATCATGAATATCAATTGGTATCCGTTCCAAGTCCCTTTAGTAGCAGTCTAACAACTAAAAGGAGGTCCTAAGTTAATAAAATGGCTAGTCAAGAAGGATGCTCAACAAATAAAGCCCGTCTATTTATTGGTACAAACTATGCCTTATGTGATCCAAAATGGATCCTAGAAAACCCTCTAAGTCTTCAAAGTCTTCTAAAGATCAAAACTATAGCAAAAGGAAAACCTTCACAAAATGGCGGAAAATACTATCGGGAGTGAAAACACGAAGAAATGACCAAAAACAGAGCTATCGGAGGCTTGGACAATTATGCACAGGAGCCATTGGATCTGGTTGATCAACGGTCCAAATCCAATCAACATATTGCAATCACGGAGGCTATTGAAGGCTATCGGAAGCTACCACATAAATCTTGCAACAACGATTAGTATTGTCAATGAGAACCGTCGATCGAGCATAGATCGACGGCCCAGGTTAACTCGCGATATCGCGTCGAAAAAACACAAAGGAGTGCTTACAAATGGCTCGGGGTCTATGCGATATGCGATTACGATCAATCGCATCGCAATATCGCATCGGAGCATTACGACGAAGTGGGGACGATATAAATATGACTCGCGATAGCTGGACTCGATGGGATTATAGATGATATTTGATATATTTTGAGATCCGGAAAAAAGGAATATAACCGGACCCGATGGAACTTATAGATGAAAATGCATAACATTTCAAGTTCGCAATAAAGCCATTTTGCAATATTTTCAATGTTTGAATGTATTTTTCAAATACAAAGGGAGACCACAGAACATGGGCACTTGCAACTTGCGATAGCAATTACAGGTGGACTCGATAGGAGTATAGAGTGGATTTAACGATATTTGAAGTCCGAAAAATGGTAAATTGGTGAAGTTTCCTATGTTTTATAGTGTTTCTCTGTGTAAATAGAGAACGCTATTTTTGGGGATTCCAAAGGGTCGATGGTCCCTTCCGTTGCAGAACAGGTGGCCACCTCCCTTGAAGACTTTATGCCATGATTACTAATGCTCAGAAGGGGATTCGAGCGGATAGAGGCCGGGAGCCCGAGAGCTTGAGAAGGGGAAACGAATAGACAATGCCTATTGGCTTTAAAGCCACAGACTAACAACGACAAAGGGAAGCAGTGATGAGATAGAGAGAAAACAGAGCCAGAGAAGGAGAGAAAGGGTCAGTGTACTCAAAGAGGCTTGAGGGATTCAAGCAAACTCCTACTATTTTGTATCTATTGTGTTGAGACTCAAATTGAGCTCACATTTTGTAAAACTCTGCTCTTGAAGACATAATAGAGAGGTCACCATTGAATGTTGGACCAAGAGATGTAGCCTAGGAGTTTTGGGTGAACTCAACATTAAACTTGTTGTGTTATGTGTCTTTTTCTATTATGTTTCGTTAACTGCTTCTTTGTCTATGTTATTCACAATCTTATTAATCCATTGCACTAAGTAATATAGGAAAATCCATGCACATGAGTCTGTAATACCTTAAAATTAATCTAAGATATTCATTTTCAGATCAAGTGGTATCAAAGCTTTAGGTTTGCTAAGGTTAGACAAGCTTGTGCTAGATTGTTGAATGCTAACTAGGTCAAAGCTCAAATTAGGAGAAGGAGAACTGGTTGAGGCTAATCCAGAAATTGAAAGAGTCTATCCTAGGAGGAAAATGGCAAAACAAGTCCCATTGGAATCAGAATCTCAATTCATGGACAATTTCATGACCATGAGACCCATGGTAGAAGAGATGTATCAAGCATTCAAGAAGGGTTGAGGTGAAAGCACTTCGACACCCAAACAAGATAAAGGAGCAAAAGAACCTTCTATAGATGCCCCAGAGGGCGAAGGAAAAGGGGAAAAGACTCCTCCATCATCTCCTCCACCATCACCTCCATCATCCTCATCTCCTAGCCTTGAAAAGAAAAAGAAGAAAACATCTTTGATTAAATTAGATGTAAAGTTTGATTTGCCAATCTATGATGGAAAATTAAATGCAAAAAAGCTAGATAACTGGATTAGACAAATTGATGTATATTGCAGGGTGTAGAACATCAATTCAGAAAGGATAAAGATTCAGTTAGCTAGTCTTTGCCTTGGAGGAACTGCCCTAGTGTGGTGGGAAGGCAGGACACAAGCTGATTTGAAGAATCATGGTAAAATTCTTTCTACCTGGAATGAATTTCTTTGTGCCATTAAAAAACAATTCTATCCACTAGATTATATGTAGCAAGCAATAATGAGTTGGCAAACTCTTCGCAAATTAAAGGGCCAAAGTGTACAAAGCTATACCCAAGAATTTAGAAAAAGAGCTTTAACTCTAGGAATTTCTTTAGACTCGCCTGAAACTTTGCTGAAGTATATAGGTGGTCTGCATAGCTATTTGAGGCACACCATTCTCATGTTTAACCTCACTAGCCTAGATGATGTATTAGTTCAAGCTACACATCTAGAGGCTAGAGGCAAGAATGTAAACCTAGAGATTGGGGGATCATCAAAACACTCTGCAAGCAAGAACAAGGAAAAGAAGAAGCAGAAATGGAAAGAGAGGAAGGAAAACGCTGTACAGAAAGACAAACCTTCATGCACACATTGCAAGAAGGATGGACACGATGATGAACATTGCTGGTCTTTGCATCTGGAGTTGAAACCCAAAAAGTTCGGTGGTAAGAAGAAGAAGATTGTTGTTGCTATTCAGAAAGACTTGGGGTCAGACTCAAGCGATGAAACAACAACCACAACTACAAGTATAAAAGGCAAAAATTCTGAAGCATCTACAAGTAATTATGCTCAATATATTGATAATGAAGATAATCAGAGGAAACGGCATGAGTTTTTTCATATTAGAGTTATTTCCAAGCACCAAAAGATTGATACTTATTTAATAGTGGTTCACAAGTAAACTTGATTTCTAAAAAAATTGTTAAGAAGTTGGGCTTACTAACAACACCTCACAACAATCCATATCCATTAGGTTGGGTATGTGATAAAGCAGAGCTATAAGTGACTAGACAATGTAAACTTAGGTTTCCCATTAGGTCAATATTTGTAGATGAGGTTGAGTTAGATATAGTTCCCTTGCATATATGTGGTATTGTTTTAGGAAGTCCTTACTTGTATGATAGAAAAACCATTTTGTATAGAGCTGAAAATAAGTATCAAATCACTAAAGATGGAACATAATACATTGTAAGAGCTCATAAACTAAAAAATAACTACACTCTCATAAACTCATGGCAGATGAAAAGAATTGTAAATTCATGCAAGCAATTTTTAATAATGGCTGTAAAGGAAAAGAACCTTGATAAAACCAATGCATTTGAAGGCTGTGATGCTAAACATAAAGCTAATTTAGAAAAATTTGTTTCTGAATATGATATCCTATTTCAAGAACCTAAAGGTCTGCCACCCAAAAGGGAAATAGTACATGATATTCATTTGCAACAATGCTCCATTGCCTAACATTGGCATGTACAGGTTATCTGCTTTAGAGAATGTAGAGATAAAGAAGCAAGTACAGGAGCTGCTCGATAAAGGGTTCATAAGACCAAGCACATCACCATGTGGATCTCCAATCATGTTGGTGATAAAGAAAGATTGTTCGTGGAGGATGTGCATTTATTACAGAGCACTAAATAAAATAATGATCAAGAATTGTTATCCTCTTCCTCGCATTGATGATCTATTAGATCAGCTGAAAGAAGTAGTTTACTATTCCAGGTTAGACTTGCATAGTGGCTACCATCAGGTCAGAATTGTAGAACAAGATGCATGGAAGACTGCTTTCAAAACAAAGCAAGGGCTTTATGAATGGCTGGTTATGCCTTTTGGCTTAACTAATGCTCTTGCCACTTTCATGAGAGTTATGAATGATGTACTCAAACCTTTTATTGAAGATTTTGTAATTGTATATTTAGATGGCATTCTTGTTCTCAGTAAAACATGGGAAGAACATTTGAAGCATGTAAAGCAGACTTTAGATGTTTTGAAAAGAGAAAATCTCTATGTGAAGTTATCAAAATGTGAATTTCGCAAAACATCTTTAAATTATTTGGGTCATATTGTAGGGGGTGGTGAATTGAAGATAGATTCCTCTAAGGTTGAAGTCATTGTGAACTGGCCTA
The DNA here is from genome assembly GCA_000404065.3 of Pinus taeda. Lineage (NCBI taxonomy): Eukaryota > Viridiplantae > Streptophyta > Pinopsida > Pinales > Pinaceae > Pinus > Pinus taeda. The sequence continues at coordinate 45,284 of APFE031324575.1, read as the reverse complement.
AACCCAAATCTACTACAAAAGTTAGGAGCTTCCTAGGAGTAGCATAATATTGGAGAAAGTCTATTGCTAACTTTTCCTTGATTACAGCTCCCTTACATGCTTTAACAAGATTGAATAAGGTGTTTCAGTGGGGAGGCAAACAACAGAAAGCCTTCGACACGTTGAAAGAAAAAAATTAGTACATCACCGGTACTAGCACTACCAGATCTTCAACGATCATTTGAGATTGAAACAGATGCCAATGGCTATGCCATGGGAGCAGTGTTGATGCAACATGGTAAACCCATATGCTATCATTCTGAGACATTTAATTTTGCAATAGTTAATTATCCCACTTATGATAAAGAATTGTATGCATTAGTACAGAGTGTGAAAAAGTGGAAACATTACTTAATGAGCAAAGAAACAATTATACATACTAATCATCAACCACTTCAGTATTTTCACTCACAAACTAAATTGCAGCAATGAAGACACTATAGGTGGATGGGTTTTCTATAGTAGTTTGATCTAGTCATCAGATATAAGAAGGGCATACACAATAAAGTTGCAGATATGTTGTCCAGACCAATCATAAATGCATCTACTATACTTAATCATAACTAAGTAATGCATGAAAGATACATTGAACAATATGCTCAAGATATAGATTTTAAAGATGTATATGCAACTTTAAGTCATGGCAAACAAGTAGACGAATTGGATTATTATGTTAAGGACCAACTCTTGTATCATTTGGGAAAGTTATGCATTCCAAAAACTGAAAGAGTTAACATAATCCGAGAAGCACATACTTCTTTTATATGAGGTCATTTTGGTGTAAGTAAAACAATTGCACAACTGCAAAGGTTCTGTTATTGGCCAAGAATGAATGAAACAATTTCTAGATATAATTAAAGGGTGTACCATGTGTGCTAAAAGCAAGCCCAGCAATAGAAAATTAGGCTTGTACACTCCACTACCAGTTCCTTCTCATCCTTGGGAAAGTCTTTCCATGAACTTTGTTGGGGGATTGCAAAAATCTAGAAAAGGTCATGACTATTTATATGTTATTGTGGACAGGTTTGCAAAATGTGTATTTTAATACCTTGTAACAAGCAGATTACAGCTAAACAAATAAAAAAGTTGTTCTTTCAGCATGTCTGGGTTCATTTTTCATTACCCACTTCCATTGTATCTAATCGAGATTCCCGGTTTGTTGGGAAGTTTTGGTCAAGTCTGTGGGAATTGATGGACACCAGACTGAAGAAGATCACAACCTTTCATCCACAAACAAATGGCCAAACAGAGGTGGTCAACAAGATAGTAATCTAGTTGCTCAGAGGCTATTGCAGCAAGCATCCCAAGCAAGCATCCCAAGCACTCTTCTACACAAAGATCTCCTTTTGAGACTTATTTTGGTTTTATACCAAAGTATCCCTTGTATTTTGTCTTTGGAAAAGACATAGCGGTTGATGGACACAATGATGTGGACAAAGCAACCAAGTTCATTGAAAAAATCCAAGAAATTCACCAGGCAATGCAAGAATAACTAGAAAAGAGCCAGGCCAACTATAAGGCAAGGCATGATAAGCATCAAATTGAGCATAGCTTCCAAGTTGGTGATCAAGTCTGGATGTACATCAGGAAAGACAAAATGCAAGGTGAAGGTAAGAAGCTGAAGCCAATAAGGTATGGGCCTTTCAAGATACTTGAGAAAATTGGTGAGAATGCTTTTCACCTTGATTTGCCAGCTTACATGCATATCTATTCAATAGTTAATGCAGAGAACTTGAGACTCTTTGAACCTTCATTGATTGAAGATCTCGAAGAGAAAAGTCAATTGCCTTCTATTGATGATTTGTTGCCTGAATATCTCAATGAGTTGCAGGAAGATACAGTTCTAGACAAAAAGGTGAGAACTATGTGCACAGGGGATGTTGAGTACCTCAAAATCAGACTCAAAGGTTCAAAACCAAGCAGTGAAAGATGAATAGAGATTGGACAAGTGAGGAAGTTGTATCCTCACTTGATTGATGCTTAAAAACCAACTTTTGGCGGTCCAAAAGATTTTTTTAGTGGGAAGGCATGATCAAAAATGGATCCTAGAAAACCCTCTAAGTCTTCAAAATCTTCTAGATATCAAAACTATCGCAAAAGGAAAACCTTCACAAAATGGTAGAAAACACTATCGGGAGTGAAAAACACGAAGAAATGACCAAAAATAGAGCTATTGGAGGCTTGGACAGAGATGCATAGGAGCAGTTGGATCTGGCCAATCAACAGTCTAGATCCGATTGGCATATCACAATCGATGAAGGCTATCGAAGGCTATCGGAAGCTACCACATAAATCTTGCAACAACGATCAGTGTGGTCAACGAGGACCGTCAATCAAGCTCCCATATCAACCACCCAGGTTAACTCGCGATATCGCGTCGACAAAACATAGAGGAGCGTTTACAAACGGCTCGGGGTCTATGGGATATGCGATTGCGATTAATTGCATCACAATATTGCATCAGAGCATTACAACAGAGTAGGGCCGATATAAATATGACTCGTGATAGCCAGAATTGATGGGATTATAGATGGTATTTGATATATTTTGAGATTCAGAAATAGGGCTTTTTCTTTGTATTTCACGATCTCATTAAATAAACGAAATACAAAGGAATGCGCCTGAATGCAATATAACTAGACCCGATGGAACTTATAGATGCAAATGCATAACATTTCAAGTCCGCCATAAAGCCATTTTACATGATTTTCAATGTTTTAATGTATTTTTCAAATACAAAGGGAAACCATGGAACATGAGCACTTGCGACTTGTAATAGTGATTACAGGTGGACCCGATAGGAGTATAGAGCAGATTTAAGGATATTTGAAGTCTGAAAAATGGCAGATTGGTGAATTTTCTCGTGTTTTATAGTGTTTCTCTGTGTAAATAGATAATGCTATTTTTGGGGATTTCAAAGGCTCGATGGTCCCTTCTGTTGTAGAACAGGTGGCCACCTCCCCTGAAGACGTTATGCCATGATTGCTAACACTCAGAAGGGGATTCGAACGGACAGAGGTCGAGAGCCAGAGAGCCCAAGAAGGGGAAACAAACAGATAGCGCTGATTGGCTTTAAAGCCACAGACTAATAGAGACAGAGGGAAGCAGTGCTGAGACAAAGAGAAAACAGAGCCAGAGAAGGAGAGAAAGAGTCTATGTACTCAGAGAGGCTTGAGGGATTCAAGAAAACTCCTACTATTTTGTATCTATTGTGTTGACTCAATTTGAGATTACATTTTGTAAAAGTCTTCTCTTAAAGACATAATAGAGAGGTCACCACTGAAGGTTGGACCAGGAGACGTAGCCCAGGAATTTTGGGTGAACTCCAGATTAAACTTGTTGTGTTATGTGTGTTTGTCTATTATGTTTCTTTAACTGCTTCATTGTCTATGTTATTCACAATCTTATTGATCCATTGCACTAATTAATATAGGAAAATCCATGAACATGAGTCTGTAATACCTTAAAATTAATCTAAGATCTTCATGTTTAGATAATTATGGAAACTGAGAATGAAGACATATTTAATGTCTATAGGAGTAGAAGTCTGGGCTGCTATGAGATAAGGTATGAAGAATCAAAGGAAACAACTAGTGACAAAGATGCCAAACTGAATTTTATAGCTAATGAAAAAGCTATGAATGCACTTTTGAGTGGTCAATGTGAGTCTAAATTTATCAAAGTAATGCATTGTGAGACAACCAAAGATATCTAGGTTAAATTAAAAAATATTCATGAAGGTGATAAAAAGGTAAAGATTTCCAAATTAAAAGTGTATAGAACGTAGTTTGAGACCTTAAAAATGAATGAAGATTGATGGCCAGCTAAACCCGCCAAACCCAGAATCACACATTTCCGGTGCGTATAACATATCTCAGCCTTTTTGTCAAATTTAAAACACCAATCCCTGGTATTTTCAAAATACTTTTCAACTCAACCATTTCATAAGCATCAAATTGTCAAACAATCAATATTCAAATCTGTTTCCACAATCCACATTCCATACCTCATTTATTCAATCACCATTACATTCAACTCTTGATAAACCGGATTCCAATATAAAATTCTGTTTAAATAATGCCATTTTAAATATTTAAAATATCTTAACAAACGCCTTTGCAAATTCACCCATCGACTCTACCTGCAATTAAGTCGAAGTTTAACTGTTCCCTCATGCCTTGCGCCTTCAATTCTGTCAAATAGCATGCAAATTAAACAATGCCAGTTAATGCGTTCAACCCTGCATACAATACTCCATTCGATTTTTCTACTCCATAGTTTTATTGCACCCACTTGGACTCGACCTTTGGAATTACACCGTCTCTAACGTGATGGATTTCTTTCAACATTTCCACACGCAGTTTCAACACTCTGCATTCCCTTTTGAATCTTGATGCTACAGATCAAACATTCACACATTTCTAATCTTCTGGAAAACTCAAATTATTTACAAACCGACTTAACGTGAATGCATACCTTTCAATCACTTTTCTAATTACTTGGGCGCTCCATTCGAATGCAATCATAGAATAGTAATTTAGACCCTGCGATTTAATTGATCGTGACTTCAACAGAAAATGGTTCTTCAATATTTTAAATTGCGCCTCCTCTGATGCTTTCATTCGATATTACTCCACTTTTCATCAATCAGGATTTGCAGATCCTGAACCTGCAGTTTTACACGATTTCAAACAATCCAGTCCAATTCCATTAAACAATTCCGCCCACTACTAATTCAACTTTCCAAGTCTAATTGAGCTCCGTCTTGTACACAAACCGATCAGTAAATAACTTTGAATTGTTTCAATCAATACATTCAGCGCTAAGATCTTCAATCATGGGGATCGATTCACGATGAATCTGGCATTTAATTATCCCAGTTCAATAGCGCCGACGCAAAATCTTCGGATCCGATGCACTTCAAACTTGAGTTGTATTAATTCACTCCGCTCTGAGCCTTTGCTGTGCCAACGTCTTCAGCTTTAAGCCTTTTTATATATGGATTACATAAACGCCATATATACCCACGCAATACATAATGGAAATCACCATAAACAAAGACTCACACATCGACGACTTTGTAAATCCTAAAACCCGGGACTTATGCGGAAGGGACTTATGTAAATACCATTGTAAATACATGCGTTCAAACCCAGGTCTGATAAGACTCAAAGTGATGAATGGATTCGATATGTTATAATTGCTACGCAACATATGTATAACCACGGAAATTCCTTACCTCCTTTTCCACCGGCGATGATTATGCCCTGGTTTTTCCCATGGCAAAGGCCCAGTCTTATGGACTGGTGGCTATATACATCCACCCTGCACTGGTTTCAATTGATACACATAACAGTCGGTAATTGCACAACCAACGATTGAATTTCCGGACCTTGTTACGTTATCCACCACATAGCATACAACATACACATACGGCATACCACCGCATACATACCTTTTTTGGTAGGACGCAACGCTTCAAGGAAGAATCGCTGCATATATACGCGGAGTTAACTGATCCCTGTCATTAATTTAATAACAATTTTCATTATACATACGGGCGTCCAAACTACAACTCCAACCTGTGATCGCTGCTCGATAATCTTTAGTCGATGCATACAAGTCACACAATGGACAGCGTTCAAACAAACAGAGATAGGTGCGCATTAAACAGGGTTCGCTCTCTCTGTATATCTTCAAAGGAAACCACGCATAACTACGACCTTAATCCAGAATGCAAACTATTTCAATGATAATTCTACAACATGTGAAATACATCGATTTCTGCCATCATGTACAGAACCATCTCAGAATGCATTAACCACAAATATGCTAGAACTGAATTCAACACACTCATATATACATAAAACCAAGCATACACAACAGTTACATTCATGGCCAAATATGCAAATCCAAGGCCCTTTTACAAACTGCCGAAGGCTCCCAAGGAGAAACCTTCCTCCCTTCTCACACTCACTCCTCCTCTACCTGAACTCTCAATCTCACTAATCTATATCAATTGAATTGAACCAATTTTGGTTCATATCCCTTCAATTCCTCAACAAACCCCTGAATCTCTCAACATCGCTAAAGGATAGCTTTTTATCCCTAAAACTAAGAAACTAATTCTAACTTAGGCTCATAATTAATTCTTAAATATCCCAAGTCTAATATCTCTCATGTTTTCCAATTATTTGGAAACATTACAAATCCTCTCAAAATCTCATAAATATTTACATAATATTAAGAATTTCTCAAAATCATGAAACCCCTAGATTTAAATAAAATACAAAGTATTTTTCGGAGATGATGCTCCTGCATCAGACTCCCCATGTAAAAAATTTCATGACCACCTGGTCATAAGTCTGGATATCTCCTCCTGGATCCCAAATTTTATTTTGTAACCTTTCTTTGCTTGTCAATTGCTTTACTGCTGTTGCTATTTGCTGTTGTCTTCCAAGCTTCCATATTTTATGTTGTAGTGCTCCACTTGCTCTGCTCTTGCAATCTTTCACTGTCTTTCTCTTGTTGTCTTTCCTTTCCTTTATTGCTACTGCTGGTCTCTTCCGGGATTCTTTTGTCATCAGTCTTCTGATACTTTCAATCTCTCGGTCCAATAAATCTCCCGGCTGTTGATTTCTTACTGCCTGCTGAGCTAAGACGACTTGCTCAGTTTTTACTTTCTCTATCTGTATTGTCACTTGCTGACTTCTTGCTTCTATGCTTGTTTCTGTTATGACTTTATCATTTCTTACTTCCACCCAATCATCCATACCCTCTTGTCTTTTGGAACAGAAAACTTCTTCTTCCTTCATTTGACTGCTCAATTGAGTCAAATGTTCTGCAACAATACCTACATTCACAAAACACTTGTTAGAATAAAAATTAGAAGGCATCAGTGCCTTTTCCTCCTTTGCCAGCACTTCAGTATGCTGTTCTGAAGTCTCCTTCACTATCAGCACATCAGTATGCTGATTCTCTTTTCCCAAAGAATCCTCTGAAGAATTCTCAAGACTGTCAACCAGTCTTTCTCCCACATCATCTGCTTCCATGGTATCTTTCCACACTCGTTCACTGTATTGAACTCTTTCTTCTGCCATCTCCTTGTCATACTCCGAATTCTTCAACAAATATTCTAGCAATGCAATTTCTCTATGACATTGCTGAAGCATAACATCACCATCACTTATAGTCCCTGCATTCATACACAACTTTTCAGTTTGAAAACTACAAGTCTCAACAACTTTAATCGTCGGTTCATATACCAGTTCTTCCATCTGATCATCTTCTTCATTCACATGAACTTCCTCTTCAACAAAACCTGTAATCACAACACAATTGTCAGCTATAAAAACACAAGAGTTCACATTATCCAGCTGATCTGGATCAGCCCAATAATTCAAGAAATCGTCAATGATTTCCTCCTCTATTTGATCAATGAAAACCTCCTCTTCCAACTCAGCTGCTTTGAGTTGCGTACACTTCAACTGTACATCCATCAGCTGCTCAAGCTTCTTCACCTCTTCCATTAACTGCATGTTTATCTGTCAATCTCTTCTCTGTTGTATCTTCTGCCACTTCACTTTCTTTCCCTTCAGTGGAAAGATCCATCCTCTATTCTGGTTTTCCTGCTTTTGCAGCCATTCCTCTAGTACTTGCAATTGCACTTTCATTACTGCAATCTCTCTTTCTCTGACTTTTGCATTCATCTCATCGCTGTGGCATTCCTCTGAACCTCTTCTTTGATCCTCCATGATCATCTTCTCACTTTCCATGAGTTGCACTAGCCTCTGCAACAAGCTCTCCTGTCTTTCCGCCACTTACCTCACCAAGCTCTCCTCACTCAGTCTTTTGGTAAGTACTTGGTTCACTGCCTCTGGAACCTTTCGAGCACTCTCTCTGCTCTCTTTAGGCTATCTCTTCAACTCACCTTCTTCTTCAGGACACTACAATTGTCCTCCTTATTCAGCCTTTAGCTGAATGCAAGGTTCAATGCCATCGTCTTCTCTGCAACCATAAACCTCAATCATAAATTTCAAAGCAGAAAATCATCTCACCTCTTAAGATCTTGCATGATCGTTTCCTCCTTTTGCTTCTGCCAATCTGTTTACTGCATTTGGGTAGCTTACACATCAAATTTAAAACTCTGATCTTCCTTTCATCATTCATCCAAAAATACATTTCAGTTTTCAACAAAACCTTCTATTTCAACAGAGCATTCCTTCAAAATAAACATTCCACAGAGCTAGGCTCTGATACCAAAATGATGGCGAGCTAAACCCGACAAACCCAGAATCACACATTTCCGATGCGTATAGCATATCTCAGCCTTTTTGTCAAATTTAAAACACCAATCCCTGGTATTTTCAAAATACTTTTCAACTCAATCATTTCATAAGCATCAAATTGTCAAACAATCAATATTCAAATCTGTTTCCACAATCCACATTCCATACCTCATTTATTCAATCACCATTACATTCAACTCTTGATAAACCAGATTCCAATATAAAATTATGTTTAAATAATTCCATTTTAAATATTTAAAATATCTTAACAAACGCCTTTGCAAATTCACCCATCGACTCTACCTGCAATTAAGTCGAAGTTTAACTATTCCTTCATGCCTTGCGCCTTCAATTTATGTCAAATAGCGTTCAAATTAAACAATGCCAGTTAATGCGTTCAACCTTGCATACAATACTCCATTCGATTTTTCTACTCCATAGTTTTATTGCACCCACTTGGACTCGACCTTTGGAATTACATCGTCTCTAATGTGATGGATTTCTTTCAACATTTCCACACGCAGTTTCAACACTCTGCATTCCCTTTTGATTCTTGATGCTACAGATCAAACATTCACACATTTCTAATCTTCTGGAAAACTCAAATTATTTACAAACCGACTTAACGTGAATTCATACCTTTCAATCACTTTCCTAATTACTTGGGCGCTCCATTCGAATGCAATCATACATTCATCTTCATAATAGTAATTTAGACCCTGCGATTTAATTGATCGTGACTTCAACAGAAAATGGTTCTTCAATATTTTAAATTTCGCCTCCTCTGATGCTTTCATTCGATCTTACTCCGCTTTTCATCAATCATGATTTGTAGATCCTGAACCTGCAGTTTTACATGATTTCAAACAGTCCAGTCCAATTCCATTAAACAATTCCGCCCACTATTAATTCGACTTTCCAAGTCTAATTGAGCTTCGTCTTATACACAAACTGATCAGTAAATAACTTTGAACTGTTTCAATCAATACATTCAGCACTAAGACCTTCAATCATGGGGATCGATTCACAATGAATCTGGCATTTAATTATTGCCAGTTCAATAGCGTCGAGGCAAAATCTCCGGATCCGATGCACTTCAAACTTGAGTTGTATTAATTCACTCCGCTCCGAGCCTTTGTTGTGCCAACGTCTTCAGCTTTAAGCCTTTTTATATATGGATTACATAAACGCCATATATACCCACACAATACATAATGGAAATCACCATAAACAAAGACTCACACATCGACGACTTTGTAAATCCTAAAACCCGGGACTTATGTAAATACCATTGTAAATACATGCGTTCAAACCCAGGTCTGATAAGACTCAAAGTGATGAATGGATTCGATATGTTATAATTGCTACGCAACATATGTATAACCACGGAAATTCCTTACCTCCTTTTCTACCGGCGATGATTATGCCCTGGTTTTTCCCATGGAAAAGGCCCAGTCTTATGGACTGGTGGCTATATACATCTGCCCTGCACTGGTTTCAATTGATACACATAACAGTCGGTAATTGCACAACCAACAATTGAATCGGCGGACCTTGTTACGCTATCCACCACATAGCATACAACATACACATACGACATACCACCGCATACATACTTTTTTTGGTAGGACGCAATGCTTCAAGGAAGAATCACTGCATATATACGCGGAGTTAACTGATCCCTGTCATTAATTTAATAGCAATTATCATTATACATACGGGAATCCAAACTACAAATCCAACCTGTGATCGCTGCTCTATAATCTTTAGTCGATGCATACAAGTCACACAATGGACAGCGTTCAAACAAACAGAGATAGGTGCGCATTAACAGGGTTTGCTCTCTCTGTATATCTTCAAAGGAAACCACGCATAACTACGACCTTAATCCAGAATGCAAACTATTTCAATGATAATTCTACAGCATGTGAAATACATCGATTTCTACCATCATGTACAGAACCATCTCAGAATGCATTAACCACAAATATGCTAGAAATGAATTCAACACACTCATATATACATAAAACCAAGCATACACAACAGTTACATTCATGGCCAGATATGCAAATCCAAGGCCCTTTTACAAACTGCCGAAGGCTCCCAAGGAGAAACCTTCCTCCCTTCTCACACTCACTCCTCCTCTACCTGAACTCTCAATCTCACTAATCTATATCAATTGAATTGAACCAATTTTGGTTCATATCCCTTCAATTCCTCAACAAACCCCTGAATCTCTCAACATCCCTAAAGGATAGTTTTTATCCCTAAAACTAAGAAACTAATTCTAACTTAGGCTCATAATTAATTCTTAAATATCCCAAGTCTAATATCTCTCATGTTTTCCAATTATTTGGAAACATTACAAATCCTCTCAAAATATCATAAATATTTACATAATATTAAGAATTTCTCAAAATCATGAAACCCCTAGATTTAAATAAAATACAAAGTATTTTTCGGAGATGATGCTCCTGCATCGAAGATATAACTATTTTTTTTTTAAGAGTTGATGAAGTCATAAATATCATGATGGGTCTAGGAGAAACAATCAAATAAAGTGTAATAGTTCAGAAAATATTGAGGTCATTACCTTCTAAATTCAATCCTATGGTTTCATCTATTGAATAAACAACAAATTTTTAGGTCCCTATACTACTAGCATAACCTCTTATTGTTATTACTACAACCATCTTATTATATTGTTGTGCCCATGTAGTCCCCATATTGTTATTATTCTTCCTTTACATATTATTGTTATGTCGGCTCTGATTATATTATGACTCCTTAGACTCCTATATATAGAAAGGAGGTCTTGTCATTTGTATCATCCAAGAATTTCGCATTTGTGTAATGCAAAGGAGGTTGCCCCCTTGAATAGGCTTATCTCTAAGGCATTTATCTATCTTTTATATCTTTTTGTGAGCCGGTTTCATAACGTTTGGTATCAGAGCTTTAGATTCTAAGGTTCCGCTGCTCCAAACAGGCCATCGTGGAATTTTTACTATAACTTTTTCACTACAAAGTTTTAGAAGCTAAAAAAAAAACCCATTTGAGAAGAGATCGTTCTGAACCTCAAGTCCGAATTTCAAATCTTGTCTTGCTACATTTTTGGATACATGATCTGAGGAAGTTAGGGTTTTTGCAAGATCTAGAATTTCATCTCAAAATGGTCATCGTGGAATTTTCACTATAATATTTTTTATACAAAGGTTCAAACTCTGAAATTATAACCCATTTGAGCTGAAACCTTGGGGAAGCTTGGGTTTGAATATCAAATTTTTTCTCGCTATATTTTCAGAGATATAATCTGAGGAAGTTAGGGTTTTTACAGACTCCCGGATTACATTATAAACAGGTGACCTTGGGAAAACCGTCATAGCTTTCTCTCTGAACAACAAATTGAAATTTCGTAAGAAGTTATAGAAAGAGGACAAACTGTAGTTTTCTATGTATATTTGTCAGATTCGAAGGTCGAAACAGTGACACACGGCATGTCGTACAAGTTCTCTCTACTGAAATATTATATAATCAGGTCATCTTAAGATATTAGGCATAACTCTTTCTTGGAGAATCAAATTCTGATTAGACTAACAGGGTTAGAAAGAAGACTTAGAGGGATACTGCAGGATGAAATTTTAGAACTTGGAGATCTGAAATTACCAAGTTACAGTCGTTTCAAGATCAAGCTCCTAAAATCAAGAAAATATGATATCAGGAAGTTTGATGGCAAGGATCCAGTAGATTGGATACTACAGATGGAGCAATATTTTGATCTACATGAGGTTAAGCTATTACAAAAGGTACATATTGCATCTTTACATTTAGAACCAAATCAATTTTTTTGGTATAAATGGATTTGTTCTCATAGAGCACTTGTCACTTGGTCAATTTTCATGGAAGAAATGATAGCACATATGAGGATAAAAAGAGTAACACCTTCTTTAGCCAATTGATAAATATCGAACAAAAGGGTTTAATGGCATAGCACATTGAGGACATTAAAAAGTTGAATATAAGGGTAAATGATATTCTAGAGAAGTAAAGGATTGATGTCTTCATAGGGAGTTTAAATGATAACATTCAACATGAGGTTCATCTTTGGGAACCTAATTCATTGGAGAAGGTATTCAGGTTGGCAAGAAAAATTGAAAGCGAAATTATGGAAACAAGGAATCCCACCACTCACGACTATAATTATGGAAATGTTTTTTCTCCTAGCCTTCCAAAACCTACAAGGTTTACACGACAACAATTGGAAGAAAAAAGAGAAAAAGGGCTTTGTTACAATTGTGATAGCAAATACACTAAAGGTCATAAGTGTGTTGAGAAGAAATTATTTTACATAGATTATGAAGAGGAGGAAGAAAAGGATCAAGAAACATCAAAAGAAGAGGATATACACCAAGAACCAACCCTAGAGAAAGAAGAAATGAATCTGACCATATCTTATAAAGCATTGGCAAGAATTACCACTCCTCAAACTCGTAAGATAAAAGGACATATCAAGAATAAAAAGGTTCAAGAAGTGAAATCTCACATCGAGAAAGAAGAAATGGATCTGACCATATCTTGTAATGCATTGGCTAGAATTACCACTCCTCAAACTATCAAGATAGAAGGACATATCAAGAATAAAAATGCTCAAGAAGTGACATATCACATCGAGCATCAAGAAATGAATCCAACCATATCTTGTAATGCATTGGAAGAAATTAAAAATCCTCAAACTCTCAAGATAGAAGGACATATCAAGAATAAAAAGATTCAAGCAGTGAAATATCACATCGACCATAAACAAAAAGTTCTCCAACTTTTAAAGGATAAATCCACTTTGGTGCAGAATCAAATGAAACAATGGGAAGATCAACATCGCAGTGAAAGAAGTTTTGATGTAGGCGATTGGGTATTGTTATGACTACATCTCAAGAAAGCTATTTATGAGAAGGAAATGTTGGAAATACTACAAGCACTTAATAAATGGCGACCTTACCTAATGGGAAGAAACTTCAAGGTCAAAATGGATCATGATAGTCTTAAATACTTTTTAGAACAAATATTATCTTTAGAAGAACAAAAAAAATGGGTCACAAATAAGTTGGTTTATGACTTTGAAATCATTTCCAAAAAAGGGAAGTGAAATGTTGTTGCAAATGCACTCTCAAGAAAGGATGAGGATGTGGAAGCATTGTCTTGTGCTATTTCTATTATCCAAACAGATTGGATAAATAGAGCAAGGGATTAATGGAAGAAGGACAAAGAAGTGTGGCCACTCATTCAAAAGTTGCAGAAGATCCTAGTTCAAACAATATTGCCAGAACATGATGAGGAAGGAAAAATCATATTGGAGCTTGGAGCAGTCATAGAAACAAGAACCTGACAACTACGAAATTGATCAATTTCAGAGTATCTCATCAAGTGGAAAAACTTACCTTCTAAAGATTCCACATGGGAGGACAAGAATTTTATACAGAAGCATCAAGAACTACTCAAGCATTGAGGACAACACTTTTTGAAGGAGAGGGGCATGTTAGGTCCCTATACTACTAGTGTAACCCCTTATTGCTATTAGAACAACCCTCTTATTATATTGTTGTGCCCATGCAGTCCCCATATTGTAATTATTGTGCCCCATAAAAGCCCACTATTGTTATTATTGTGCCCATATATTATTATTGTTATGTCAGCTCTGATTATATTATGACCCCTTATACTCCTATATATAGAAAGGAGGTCTTGTCATTTGTATCATCCAAGAATTGTTCATTTCTGTAATTTAAAGGAGGTTGCCCCTTGAAGAGGCTTATTTCTAAGGCGTTTATCTATCTTTTCTATCTTTTTGTGAGTTGGTTTCATAACACAAACTTTGAGGCTTTGAATAGGGATCAACTATTCATCTCTTTGATAGCACATGAGATGAGAATTCCAAAAAGGAAGGAAATCACTAGAGAGGTAGGCTTCAAAGCAGATAATTCCATAAAATAAAAGGAATGTTCATGCTCAGGTTCTGATGAAGAAGAAGCAAAATTTGTGAGAAGGTTGAAGAAAGGCACAAGTAAGGATAAAGGAAAACTTCCATTTAAGTGTTTTAATTGTGGAAGAATGGTCCAGTATGCTTAAAAATGTCCTTATAAGAAAGAAGAAAATCAACCTAAATGGAAAGAGAAGAACAAGTCTAATAAAAGGAATAAAGAGAGAAAATTTAAAAGAAAAAGTTTCTATGCTAAAGAAGATAGAAATGTTTCAGAAAGTTCCAATGAATCCTCTAGTCAAGATGGAACCAATGAATTCGTGCTGATGGCCTTGGAAGAAATTGAAAAGCATTTCCAGGAATATTAAGAAGAAGAGGAAGGCGAGGTAGACCTTGAGGGGGAGTTGATTAGTGCCCTAGATGAAATAGAAAGGCTTAAACTAAAGAATAGAAAGTAGAAAGAGATCTTATTGAAATATGTAAAAGAAGAATCAAATTCAAAAGACATTATCAAGTTGAAAGTTTAACTTGAAGAAGAAAATAAAGTGGAAGACATTTTGATGCAACAAATAAAAGAGAAAATCCAAGAGTGTGAAATATTGGACGAAGAGGTGGTAAGTCCAAAGAAGAAGCTAGAGAAGACTCAAAATGAACTAAACATGAATATTCAACAAATAAAAGGGCCCGAAAAATTGGATGTGATATTAAATGCTCAGAGGTCTCTAGTCATACAGGTTGGGTTAGATTATGAAGTGGAATCTAGTAAATCCAAGGCAGAGGATAAGAGGACATTTACCTTTGTAAAAGATGCTAGGGGAGAGGATGAAAACTCACATCAATCTGAGAAAAAGAAATTGAGCAACACTTCAACATGAAATGAACATCTGCAAAGAAATGGACAATCAAACAAAGAAACCACACTTCTTCGGGAGATAGGATTA
The DNA here is from genome assembly GCA_000404065.3 of Pinus taeda. NCBI lineage: Eukaryota > Viridiplantae > Streptophyta > Pinopsida > Pinales > Pinaceae > Pinus > Pinus taeda. The sequence goes on along the minus strand of APFE031324575.1, from coordinate 30,045 downwards.
TCAAATGTGAATATGGTTAGATTCTCAATCAACATCCATTAATAGGTACAAATATTTTTTTTTATAGATATTGTTACTGCTATAAAAATTTTGGATATAAAGCCATAAATTGTAGAGCTTATGTCAGAAGATTTGATTTCGAAAATTCTAAGAGAAGAAAGAATGGATTCACAAACATTAAAACAAACATGAATCTAAACAAAAATGCATTTTTTCCTCTCCTTGATATCACTAAATTTTTAATTGTCACAACTTTGGGCACAAGTCATATGAATTCCAGGTTAAAGATAATAGCTTAACATCTCAAAATATTTATAGAAACAATGGATGCATGCAATGGAGAAAGAAGGTAGAAGAAAAGAAACCCAATAAGTGTGACCTAGTTCTGTATGCTCAAGATCAAAATAATAAATGGTAAATGGACAATGGTTTCTCTAGACATATGGTAGGAGATAAAAATAAGTTTGTTTCCCTGGATGAAAATAAAACTCAAAATGTCACATTTGTCAATGATGAAGCATGAAGAATTAGAGGAAAGGGTAAAGTTGGTCATAACAACGAAAGAGGAAATTCTCAAGATGTACTGTTTGTAGATGGTGTAAAACATAATTTGTTGAGTGTAAGTCAGATGTGTGACAAAGGTTGTGATGTTCTCTTTTGATCCAAACTTAAACAAGAATGCAACAAATTACAGATATAACCATAAATACAAATATGCAGTAGAAATAACACTTCATTTCATTAATATCAAAATAATGAAATATGCTTACAAACAAAATGGAAATAAACTAGCTTGGGAAATGGTAGTTTATCTTTGAGAAGAGATGTGGTGACTACATGCCTCTGAACTGTGTTAGAGTGAGGCTCAAGGGCCTATTTATTATTTAATAATAAGGGAAAATCCTAATCGACCAAAACCCTAACCCCAGGAGATGTAGCACCAAGAGTTTGTGGGCCCTGTTGGGGATAGTTGGGAAACCAACTTCCCGAGGTCGTAAATTGGCCATATTATCTCTGCTTTTTGCATATGATACCTTGTTGGAAATGTATCTCCGAGTATTACAATATTTGTGGCAGGTTGTGGACCTAAAAAAATACCAATTAGGGGGTCAAAACTGCTCCAGAAGTTGAGGACCCGAAACTGCTAAAAATAGTAAATGTTGAAATAAACAAGGAAATAGATGAAACTGACTGGAGGTATAGGTGGAATAGGAAGGTGACCACCAATATCCACCTAGATCAGTCCTCCCTCCTTAGGAAGCAATGGTCTCCATTGTGTGCAGAGCCTCCATGAGGTGAGGAAATTTATGTTGAACCTGGTCCCTAGTGAACCATTTGCCCTTGTGAAGGAGTTTGCCTGCTTTGACAACTCGATATTGCTGGATCCTCTATTGACGAGTGTTCTTGATATGCATTTCCATGAGATGATTAATTTTGGCCTATTCCATATAGTATGAGTTGAGCTCTATTGGCGTGAATTGTTCTGCAATGTCAGATGTGTCCAACAATGGTAGAAAGTATAGCCGAAGGTGGTCTACATTGAAGACTAGGTGTAGACCAAGGAACAGTGGGATTTTGAGCTTGAAGGAATTGTCACCTACAACCTTGGTAATGGTGTATGGCCCATGTCAGAGCGGGTGAAGCTTGCAGTGGGGTCCAGCAAGCCACTCCTTCTACAACTATAGCCAAACTTTTTCACCCACCTGGAACTTGTGCGACACTCGATGTTGATCATGGCGCTGCTTGTACTTAGCATTGGCTCTATATAATATATCATGGACGTGCTGGCAGATGTGTTGAATGCGCTCAATGAATCTGTTAGCCCTGTTAGAATCAGACTAGACATGAGCCGAATCTACCTGAGTAGTTGCAAATGGTATGGCCACATCAATGAGACATAATGGCTAAAATCCCAACCCTACCTGAAAGGGGCTATGGCTCATTGAGCTATGGAGAGCTATGTTGTAGCTATGTTGGACATAGGGGAGGTTTCATCCCATGTGCATGGATTCTTCGAGTTGTACATGCATAGAATATGTACGATCATCCTGTTGATAACCTCTGTTTAGCCATCAGTTTGGGAGTGGAACATCGTGGACTTAGTATGTTTGGTATCCAACATCGAATAGAGACCTGACCAAAATTCACTTAGCAATATGTTGTCTTGATCTGAGATAATGGACTATGGGATCGCAAAGTGTACCCACACTCACTTAAAGAATAGCTTAGTAGTGTCCTCTGTTGTGATACTCTTCTTGCAGGCCGCCATGATGTCCATCTTAGAGAATCTTTTGAGAACCAAGAAAACACAATCGTTTATGTGCTTAGTATAAGAAAGGCCCGACATGTAATCCATGGAGATAGATTCCCAAGGTCGACTAGCAGTAAATGTTGGAATTATGATACGAGTGTTGTCCTTGACGACAACTCACTCACAGGTCAGTTTAGATTTGATAAAAGGAAACTCAGAGTGTAACAGGGCATTGGTACAGGAGAACAAGAAGTTGGAACAAAGGTCAACTGACCAGAATGAAGAAGTTGAAGGAAAAGGATGTTTTTAGATATTTTAAGTTGTATACGCATGTTCACCTTGTCAAAGCGGCATATACACACAGGTTCACAAAACAAAAAGAGCGTATATGTATGTACGCACTTTCATAAGAGGAAAAACACGTATGGGTTGGAAAATCAAGGAAATTCAAGTTTAAATAATACCAAGGGTCAATACCTGGTATTAGCCCACAATATTGAGCGGAGTAATGGTTATTTGATCCAGTCGAAGAATACGACAGGCTCTAAGTGTTGTTTTGGTCCGTGGTATTAAGAAATGATAAAATCTATATAACGAGGAGAAGATCAAAGGACCAAGCGTGCAAGTGAAAGGGTTTCTTAGGAATACTTCTATCTAAAGTATATTTTATGTTGTAGGGGCTATGATTATGATATGATCTGAAACATTTTGTGCACCTTGGATACAATGTTGGATTAGCATCATGAGACCTGAAATGACTTATCATTGTATGATCTGATATTGGTTGGGCTAGATCTGATTTCTTACCCATGTTTTATTCTTTAAATGTCATGATTTGGGTATGTTTGAAGTCTGGAATCACAGCAAAGTTGTAAGTTAGTTTTTGCAGATATATACGCTGGTTCGCCTTGGTAAAGACGCATATACATGCAGGTTCAACTCTTCCAAGTGGCATATACAAACCAAAATCATGTTATTTAGAAATGACTGATATATCTAATCAATGTTGTTGTTTTACTGTTGTCTATCAATGAAGTCTTCTTAGATCTTAAAGTAAAACTGAATGTATAAGGAGTTTGTGTCTAATTGATTGATTGGTTAAGTGAGAAGGTTTATATTTACTGCTAAGTGTCTGGATATCTGTAAATTGACAGTAGATGTTCATAATATAATTGGTTGGTACAGATTTGATTCAGAAGTTTGTGTGATTCAGTAGTTTGAAAGGTATATGTAGGTATTGTTACAGGAAGTAGCATATACATGCAGGTTGGGTTCATTAAAGTAGTGTATACATTCTAAAGTATGATTTTTGATGTTGCAATTGGTTATGAATGATGATGCAGGTTTCTGGGTTCAGCACAGTGTTTTGGTGACAATGAATCTGACTACTTAGATTGATTGGTTGTTAATTGATGCAGTCATTATTATAGAGTTTGAACTTCAAAGTTTCTGATGGATCCAATGCGAAAATTTGATGAAACAAGACCTTCATATTGTGTTGTTGTGTACCAGGAACATTCAGTCTGAAAATTAATGAAATGTGGTCCCTAGAGGAAGAAAGAAGATTGTAGCCTTCTATAGGCCAACGCCTACGTACTAGTAAACATATCAACTAGTACAAGAGCTAGGGGGTTGTAGCTCCTTCCAGTAGAAGCTGGAAAACAAGAGAAGGTTGTAGCCTTTTGCAGGTGGGTGCCTGCATACTAGTATGAGTCTACACCAGTACAAGATTGTAAGCTGATTTTCTTTATATTAAGAAGACAAAGATGATAGCAACAGGTGGTTTTTCTCTTGCATTGGGTTTCCACATTAAATCTTGGTGTTCATGTGTGTTTCTTATGTGTGATGGTTTATTCTGTTATTACTACACATAGTTACTGTATAATAAGATATTTATGCACTCATTTAAGATTAGCGCATGATAAATTAACTAAATCATAAGTTCTTTGGGTATACATTGGTTTCTTTAATCACAATAGCATGCACACGTAGGTTCACTTCATTGAAGTAACATATATAAATCTGATTTGGAAATGAAAGATTATTGAATTGTAAATACTGATTCACCCCCCTCTTAGTATTATTTCCAACAATTGGTATTAGAGCAGGTCCTTTAGGAGAAGCTTGATTGCTTGAAGGGAGATCTTTCAAGATGAATAATCATGAAGGCATGGGATCTATTAAACCACCAATCTTCAATGGAAACAACTTGATATATTGGAAAATAAGAACCAAAAACTATCTTCAGTCGCTTGGAGCTGATGTTTGGGAAATTGTGGAAGGAGGATACCAATTTCCAATAGCAATACATACAGATACAACAGGTAAGAAGTTATATGAAATGAATGCCAAAGCAATCAATACTTTATTGTGACATCTGTCAGAATCGGAATTCGTCAAAGTCATGCAACTCAAGGCGACCAAAGAGATATGGGACAAAATCATTCAGAGCTACAAAGGAGACTCCTAGGTAAAACGTGCTAAGCTCTAAACTCTTAGAATTCAGTATGAAACTCTTAAGATGCATAGTGATGAAAGTATTTCTAGTTACCTTTTGCGTGTAGATGAGATTGTTAATTGTATGAAGAATCTAGGTGAAGAGATAAAGGAGGCTACTTTAGTAGAGAAAATTTTGAGATCATTGTCTTAAATTTGAGTCAAAAGTATTTGCCATAGAAGAAAAGTATGATCTTCAATCTATTACTCTTGTTCAACTTCACGGAATCATAATTTCCTTTGAAATGAGGAAAGGAGGTCCATCCGATGTGAGAGAAGTTGCTTTCAAAGATTCAACTAAAGGAAAATAAAAGGAAGAGAACAATGAACCAAGATATATTTTAGAAGAAGAAGATGAGGTAAACTTTGTCAAGAAGCTTCAACGGGGCTCCAAAAGATTCAAAGGTAAGCTACCATTGAAATGCTTTGCTTGTGGTAGAGTTGGTCATTATGCTGCAAAATGTCCTCATAAAGATAATCATGAAAATGGAAAGGAATCTACAAAAGGCTATAGAAAACGAGAAGTTAATAGAAGAAGTTACTATACTCATGAAGATAGTGATGGATTATCTAATAGTGATGAAGATGAAACTGAACAAGATTATAAACTACTCATGGCTTATGTCAATGATGATTTTTTGGATGTATTAGAAGAGGAAGACTTTCTTGAAGAAATCACTAAACTCAAAATCTGTTTGGAAGAAAATAATATGATCATAGACACATTGACACATCAACTCACTGAAAGAGAAAATCACAATGAAAAACTAGAATGTGAAGTTGTGGGTCTAAGAAAAGAACTTGAGAAGACAAAATCTCTTAATCTTAGATTTGCTAAAGGATCAAAAAATTTAAATGAAATCATCAAGGTTCAACATTATCCTCTTATAAAGACAGGTCTTGGATATACTGAATAATCATCCCATTCACAAAATCCAGCATCCTCAACAAAAGCCTAAAAGTACTCATAAGATAAATCATGATCAATTTACTCCAAGGATGAACATCGATAGAAGCATCGACCAAAATGTATATAATAACAAAAGATTCTATGATCACAGAAAATTCTTTAATGGAAAATGTTTTTCATGCCATAACTTTGGGCATACAGCTGCTCAATGTGTTGCTTACAAAACTATCATGACTAGAGAAGCATGAAATCAAAGGGGCATAATAGGAATTAAGAAAAGTTCTTGTAATAAATTTTCTCCTCTTGAAGATGAAATTGAACTTTCATTTTGTAATAAATTTAGTCATGAAGAATCTGAATGAAGGAGAAAATTATGGCCAACACTTCAAAAGGAGAAAACATCATCAAAATTCCAGGGTATGGATAAAGAAGGGATTTCAATTAGAAAGATGTGGCATAGCTCTCTTTGCAGAAGGACAAGAAAATCAGTGGTACATTGGCAGTGGATGCTCTAAACACATGACATGTGATAAAGAGAAACTTCATTCATATAATTCTTTAGAAATAGAAAAGAATGTCTCCTTCCGAAATGACACACCAGCTCTCATTAAAGGTAAAGGTTCTTTTTATTTGAAAGAAAAGGTTAAAGTTGGAAATGTATTGTATGTTGATGGTTTAAAATATAACTTGTTGAGTGTCAGTCAAATGTGCGATCAAGGAAATGAAGTTGTGTTTCGATCAAATGGATGTGTGGTTTGTGAGCTTGACACAGGAAAGACCGTAATAAAAGGTACAAGAACTCTAAACAATCTATACATAATGAAGGGAGGACAAAAACAATGCTATCTAATCAAAATAAATGAAAACAAGTTATGGCAAAAAATATTGGGGCATCTAACCTTTTCTGAATTAAGAAAATCATGCAGGCTCAAGGTGGTTTGTGATCTTCCAGATATCAGCATCCCAGAAAATACCATATGCAATCCATGTCAAGTCGGTAAGCAAACTAGAGTTCATTTCAGTGAAAAAGAAGGATCAACAAGTAAACCTCTTGAACTCATCCATATTGATTTGTGTGGACCAACAAGGAAAAAGTCACCTCGTGGAGAAGAATACTTTATTTTATTCATTGATGATTTCTCTAGAATGTGTTGGATAGGTCTACTAAAGCATAAAGATGAAGAATTTGAAAATTTTAAAGCCTTCAAAGCTTTAGTTGAAAATGAATCAGATTGAAAAATCAAATGTCTCAGATCTGATCGAGGGGGAGAATTCATATCAGATGAAATTTTTTATTTTTGTGAACAACATGGAATAAAAATGCAGTTCTCTATTGCCAGAACTCCTCAAAAAAATGGTGTAGTGGATAGAATGAACAGAAAAGTTCAACAAATGGCTCAGGCTATGCTTGATGAATCTAGAACTCCTGCCACCTTCTGGGGTGAAGTTGCATTTACTGTCGTGACTATTCTCAACAAAGCTAATGTTTGGGTAAATAGTGATCAAACTCCATATGAACTTTGGTATGGTAAGCCTCCTACTGTAAAACACTTTAGAGTTTTTGGAAGCAAATGTTTCATCAAAAAGACTGATGAAAAACTTGGTAAGTTTGAACCCAGAGAAGACGAAGGAATTCTTCTTGGTTATTCATTCAGAAGTAAAGGATACAAATGTTATAACAAGATACTTCAAAAAATTGTTGAATGCATTGATGTAGTAATTGATGAAGCATGCAAAAATTCAAAATAGACAAAGTATGATGACAATGAGGAAGACGGTGAATGCTTTACTCTATCAAATCAAAATGATATAGAGGAAGAAACCAATGAAGAATCAGAAGAAGATACAACTGACAGGGAAAATACTCCATCCAGGTTTGTTTAAAAGAACCATCCAGAATCTCAAATTCTAGGAGAAAAAGGGTATGGAGTACAGACAAGAAGAACTCTTGCAGAAACTTTCAGTTATCTAGCGTTACTATCCTCCATAAAACCATATAATTTTAATGAAGGCAAAGATGAATGTTGGGTTAAGGAAATGAATGAAGAACTTCACCAAATTGAAAAGAATAATACCTGGGAACTAGTACCTAGACCTCTTGATAAAAATGTTATAGGAACAAAATGGATATTCAAGAATAAATTGAATGAAAATGGAGAAGTTGTTAGAAACAAAGAATTTGAAGAAACATTTGCACCTATTTCCAGTCTTGAAGCCATAATAATGTTTCTTTCTCTTTTAAGTTTTCAGAAATTCGAAGTGTATTAAATGAATGCAAAATCTGCTTTTCTTAATGGATTGTTAGAAGAAGAAGTCTATATTGAACAACCAAAAGGATTGATTCTAGGAAATGACGCAAAGTTTCTATGCAAGCTCAAAAAGGCTCTTTATGGACTGAAATAAGCTCCAAGGGCTTGGTATTATCACATTGACAAATATCTACAACAACAAGGTTTTCACAAAAGGATCTATGGAAAACAACTTATACACAAATGAGAATGATAAACTACTAATTATTGTTGTTTATGTTGATGATATCATCTTTGGCAACAATGAAGAATCTATGCATTAGATCTTTACTTTGGTTATGCAGCAAGAGTTTGAAATTTCCTTAGTTGGTGAACTTACTTATTTTCTTGGTCTACAAGTACAACAAACAAAAGATGGTATTTTTCTTTCACAAACTAAATATCTCAAGCATATTCTGAAGAAATATGGAATGGAAGATTCTAAACCAGTATGTACTCCAATGGTAATAGGATGCAATCTCAGATCTAACGATGAATCACCTATAGTAATCAACCAGCCTACAGATCTATGATTGGAAGCCTACTCTATCTAATAGATACCAGACCTGATATCATGCATGCAGTCGAAATTATTGGAAGGTTCCAAGAAAATCCAAATGAATCATATCTTCAAGTTATAAAAAGAATATTCAAATATCTTCAAGGAACTCAAGAATTTGGTCTATGGTATCCTAAAGATACAAATCTTACTCTTCATGCATATACAGATGCAGATTTGGCAGGAAATGTTGATGATCGAAAAAGCACCAGTGGAGGTGCATTCTATATGGGATCACGGTTAGTATCTTGTTTTAGCAAGAAACAAAGTTCATTTGCCTTATCTACAGCTGAAGCAAAATATGTGGATGTTGCATCTTGTTGCACACAACTACTCTGGATGATGCAAACATTGCGAGACATTCAAATCACATGTCCTCCACCCATCTCCATTTTATGTGATAATACAAGTGTCATCAGTATTTTGAAAAATCCTGTCATGCACTGCAATACCAAGCACATACCCATTAATTACCATTTTCTATGAGAAAAAATTCTTGAACAAAAGGTTAAATTGGAGTATGTTCCCTCCAAAGAATAGGTTGCTACTATATTTACCAAACCACTTCCCAGAGAAACATTTGAATATCTCAGACAAAAGTTGGGAGTAGTTTCTATGTCATCCTGCTATTAAATCCAGTTTCTAGAAGAAGGTTCCTATATGCGGGTTTCATGAAGGATAGTCGTGTATGTACGCGAGTTTTTGTGGCTAAAGGATCATATATGTTTTTCTGATAGAAAAATTGTGGGTCAGACTCTAACATGGGTGCTCAGTCTTATATTGATTATTACTGTCTGCTGATATGATTTGTTCATTGGTTTTTATCTGACTGATGAAGATTCCTTGATGAATGGTTTGTTGATAATGCACATGTAGCACAAGTTCATGGGGAGCATTAGCCTTCACAAACATTCTGCATTGTTGACATTATGGTTGTTGATTTTAGCTATGGTTTCAGATATTCATTGTTGCATAGATCACGTAAAGATCTAGGGTTGAATATGTCACATTTTGTCATAGTCTATTTTCGAATGAGTCCTATTGGACATATGATGTAATTTGTTTCCCCACTATGCATGGGAAGGATGATGTAATAATTGTTATATTTCAACCATGTATAAACAATGATATAACCACACTTGGTGGGTGGATGAGTCAAATTTGGTGTGTCCCCACTTGGTTGGGTGATTGATGTGCGTATGAGTCATTGGTGATAGGAAGGTCATACTCACATAGTTGAGTTATAGAGTCATATTATTCTTTTGAAAAATATCTCTGCAAACTCTGCATGTACTCAGGAGGAGCATGGACAACATCATTTATCTCAAAGAGAGAATATCTTGGTCTGCCCTTTGCCCTTTATGTCAAAGGGAGAGAGTATTTTTGTGTTTCTTGATATCTCTAATAGTTTCTACAACTTGCAGTAATCAACAAAACAATATGGCTGACATCAAGTCCAAAGGGGGAGATTGTTGGCATTATGATACGAGTGTTGTCCTTGATGGAAACTCACTCATAGGTCAGTTCATATTTGATAAAAGGAAACTCAAAGCATAACAAGTCAATTCAGAGGTAACATGGCATTGGTATAGGAGAGCAGGAAGTTGGAACAAAGGTCTACTCATCAGAATCAAGAAGTTGAAGGAAAATGATGTTTTCAGATAGTTTAAATTGTATACGCATGTTCACCTTGTCAAAGCAGTGTATACACACAAGTTCACAGAACAAAAAGAGCATATACGTATGTACGCACTTTCACTAGAGGAAAAGCGCTTATGAGTTGGAAAATCAAGGAAAAACAAGTTTAAATAATGCAAAGGATCAATACCATGGTATTATCCCACAATATTGAGCAGAGTAATGATTATTTGATCCCATCCAAGAATACCATAGGCTCTAAGTATTGTTTTGGTCTGAGGTATTGAGGAAGGTCAAAAACTATATAAGGAGGAGAAGATCAAAGGACTGGGTGTGCAAGTGAAAGGGTTCCTCAAGAATACTTCTATCTGAAGTATATTTTATGTTGCAGGGGATATGATTATCATATGATCTGAAATATTTTGTGCACCTTGGATACAATGTTGGATCAGGATCATGAGACTTGAAATGACTTACCATTGTATGATTTGATATTGGTTTGGCTAGATATGATTGCTTATGCATGTTTTATTCTTTAAATGTCATGATCTAGGTATGTCTGAAGTCTGGAATAGCAAAAAAGTTGTAGGTTAATTTTTGTAGATTTATATGCTAATTCGCCTTGGTAAAGGCACGTATACACACAGGTTTGACTCTTCCAAGTAGCGTATACAAAAGAAAAGCATGTTATTTAGAAATTACTGATCTATATGATCAGTGATGTTGTTTTACTGTTGTCTATTAATGAAGTCTTCTTAGATCTAAAAGTAAAACTGAATGCATAAGGAGTTTGTATCTAATTGATTAAGTGACAAGGGTTATCTTTGTTTCTCACTGTCCAGATCTCTGTAAATTGATAATAGATGTTCATAATATAACTAGTTGGTACATATTTGATTCATAAGTTTGCATGATTCAGTAGTTTGAAAGGTATACACAAGTATTGTTACATGAAGTAGCGTATACACACAGGTTGGGTTCATTAAAGTAGTGTATACATTATGAAGTATGATTTTTGAGGTTGTAGTTGGTTCTAAATAATGATGCAGGTTTCGGGGTTCAACACAGTGTTTTAGTGACAATGATCTGACTGCTCAGGTTGACTGGTTGTTAATTGATGCATTTATTATTATAGAGTTTAAGCTTCAAAGTTTCTGATGGGACTAGTGTGAAAATTTGATGAAACGAGGCCTTCATATTGTGTTGTTGTGTACTAGGAGCATCCAGTCTGAAAATTAATGAAATGTTGTCCTTGGAGGAAGAAATAAGGTCATAGCCTTTTGTAGTCTGGTGCGTATGTACTTGTAAACATATCTTCCAGTACAAGAGCTAGGGGGTTGTAGCTCCCTTCCAATAGAAGCTAGAAAACGAGAAAAGGTTGTAGCCTTTTGCAGGTGGGTGCCTACGTACTAGTATGAGTCTACACTAGTACAAGATTGTAAATTGATTTTCTTTACATTAAGAAGACAAAGACAACAATAGTAGGTGGTTTTTCTCCCGCATTGGGTTTCCACCTTAAATCTTGGTGTTCATGTGTGTTTCTTATGTGTGATGGTTTATTTTGTTATTACTGCACATAGTTACTGTATAATTAGATACGGATGCACTGATTTAAGATCAACACATGATAAATTAACTAAATCATAAGTTCTTTGGGTATACACTAGTTTCTTTAATCGTAGTAGTGTGCACATGCAAGTTAACTTCACTGAAGTAATGTAGATAAACCTGAATGGGAATTGAAAGATTATTGAATTCTAAACACTGATTCACCCCCCCTCTTAGTATTATTTCCAACATTAGGTAGAGGAGTATATAGGCTTTGCTCCTTGATGGTTGGTTTGGAAATGGCAGAGGAAGTGCAGGATATAATGTATTTCCCAACATCCTGACGAAGTTTCGACCAATAAAAATACTTTCGTAGTACCGCTATTGTTTTCTCTACTCCAAAATGTCTAGCGACTGGACTGTAGTGCACCTCCCAAATCATCTTGGCATGCTTGCTTGATAGTGAGCCCTAGTATTTCACCAAGAGTGCTGCAACTGCCAGAGGCTCCTCAACTCTATTTATCAACTCGGGGTTCATACAAATTCGAGGTGATAATGCTATATACATAGTAAATACAATTCTACTCATGCCACCCTCAACTAGATCATTTAATCATTAGAGCTCCAAGGCCATTCTTCTACTGAATTAGGGGGACTTAATGTTGGGCATGGAATCCCCCCCACGGCATGTTTTGGGGCTCAAAGCCAAAGTTTTGAGTATTATTGTTGAAAAGTATCCACGAATTGTGGGCGCGGAGCACAAATTGTATGTTAGAGTCATAGGGTTTTCCACCCTAAGTTTTGAATGTAGTGTCATCCTACCCATGGTCCGCAGACCATGGGATTGTATAAATAGAGTGAGGCTTTAAGTTGTAAGGAAAGTTAGAGATACATAGAGGATGAATGGAGTCTAGAAGATAGCGAGTATATAGAAAAGGTCTAAGTGCTTTGGGTCATAGTAGTAGGAAGAGGCTCTACAGTTGAGTGCGTAGAGGCCTAGTAGAGTCCGCAGTTGAGTGCGTAGGGCGGAGTCGAGTCTGTAACCAAGGAAGAAGAATAATAAAGAGAATTTTGATTCCAAATCTTTTGTATCTATTTTGAGTTATTATATGGTTGATATCTTTTGAAATTATACTATTTTATTTATCACACACACTAGTATGAATGGTGAACATTGTTAAGTATAACTAAACACATGCGGATAAGCTAAGTGATCAACTAATATCGGGTTAATAGTAAGAGATTGGGTATTAACGCGGATCGAGCCCCGAGTAGGGTTGTGCGAAGGCATCATCATAGGCTGTGAGGTACTTGTTGAAAATAGCAACAAGAAATGATAAAAATAGAAGTGCTAAAAATAGCACTACTATAAATGGCATTTCGGGATACATTCCAATTTTAGTTAGTCCCTACACTAAAATTGAGAATTAAAATTCGAATTTGATCTTAGCAACTGTTTGTAAAATAATTAATTAATTCATCTTGATTTAATTAGTTGTAGGAAATCAAACATGAAGTCTATGTGAAGACATGCAACAGTTTCTCCGTTGATTGAGGAAGTTATCCCTTGATTAAAGGAGATCAAGATGAGTTGTAATTAGTTAGCTTAGTTAACTGAGTTAAGTCCAGTTAGATTAGTTCAAACAATTTGTTGAATTGATTGTGAGTTCAGTTAGTTAATGCATGCATGCATGTAACTACTACACTTCTGATAACTGAATATTCTCTCATAAATAACTCATGCATGTCAGTTCAGTCAGAGACCCAGTTGAGATCAAGTGATGGGATAATGTGCTATCATTTGTAGGAATATTCCATGGAGGATATCTCTTGCATGTAGAAGGAATTAATTCCTTGGATATTGCATAATTACTTTTGAGTTTGATGAGTGTGTGATGAGGTCAATTCATACAGGTGGCAACATTGGACCCCAAGAGAAACTGTGCGAGAAAATAGGAGGCTTGGAGGGCTGAGGGAAGGCATATGTTGTGTTTATTCAGCCTGTGAGCTATATTGTAGATTGCACTGAGAGTAGGATAGCTTGTGAGCTAATGCTTTGTGTAATCCAGACATATTTCCACTTGTATGATGATACATAGATTGGGGTTTTTAGCTGAGGCTTTCCCCAAAGTATTCTTCTATGTTCATGTGTGATTGCTTTCTCATTCTTAGTTATATGTGTTCTATTTGATCTTTTTCAAAATCGATTATGGTTCCGCAAGTTTGTTGTAGAAGTAGATCTTGTACTATGCTTTAGTATATTGCATAATATGTTGATCTACAGTGGGAATTTCTACAGTACTGATAAGTGCGCGTAGCGACGTGCGTGCAGGATCAAACTGCAGACCATTGAAAATCATCAGATAACTATAGGGTGTGGAAACCTGGTTCTAACACCCTCCCATACTACTTCAGGTGAGACCTCAGTCCGTGCTCCATGGACTGTTGCCGAAAGGGCCAGTAGTACCGAGATTTTCTTGGCTAAATCACCTCTAAACCTGGGTCAGGCCCCTACAAGCCAACAAATGGTTTTGTTGTCGGGACCGGGATCTGCGTAAGGGACGTCTGGTGTCGTGTCACTGGAATCCAACTAAGAAAGAAATTAAAGGGTGGTTGGACAAGAAGATTCACGAGTTTGTGGTGGAGGAAAACAGGCATCCACGAGTATCTAAGGAACAATGGTTGGAGTGCTACTTATATACAGAAATACACGAAATTTTCTTTGCATCCTTTCCTTCTAAGTTGTATGAGTGGATCATGAATCTAGCAGACAGTCAAGGAAGGTGTAGGCTCGACAAACCAATCGTGTGGACTTCGGAATTAGTGTGCAGACTAGAAGCGTGAGGAGATAAGATCGCGCGAGATGTGGACCATTGGCTCGATCGAATTATAGGAGGATTTATCATTGAGTTCGTGGTAGATATGACCATCAGCTACAGTGAGGTGGAATGATGCTTCCTCAAAGGACCGTGAGGTAAGTATATTAATTCTTTGAATACTTGGATTAAGATGCTATTGTGCGAAAAGTGGGTTATGCAAATAAATTAATGTTTGAGACTACGAAAAGTGGGAAGATCTACAGAAACGGAAGTATTGAAGAGTTAGAAACTAGTCCTTTAATTTCACCCTCGCGGGAAAGTGAGGAAGAGCTCGCGAAAGTTTCTCCATGAAGTGTGGTCAGTGTGATAAGGCAACGAATTCTGCGCTTACCACCTCCACCTACACTGCCACCCATCTCACCCTCTTCACCTCCATCTCCAACCACCTCATCTCCGCCACCACCATAGTTCAGTATGGTGAATGCGATCAAACTTTTAGTATTAAGAGGAGTAGGGAATGAAGATCGAGACCAATTCTGGTTCGTGGTAAGGGTGGTATGGGAAGCACAAGGAGTCGTGGATGACAATATAACGAAGGCTACATTAATAAGTGCATTGCACGATCGTGCATTAACACGTTACATTAAGCATTCTAATGTCCATCCAAATGCAGGAATTGCATAAATCCAAGTCACGTTGAGCAGGGAATTTTGTAGGCCAAAGTCGAAGAAACAATCAATTATCAGGTTTAAGGAGATTGTGATGCTCCCGGGCGAGACCCCTTAGGGAACTGGACCAGAGGCTAAAAATCATGATTCATGAAGCCAACATGACTTTGACGGATGGACAACACCGTGCCTGGTTTGTAGCATCATTAACACCACATTTAAGGACGGCACTGTTAGAACAAAATCTTTCCACCCAGGACAAAGCCTTGGAGATGGCAATGAGATTGCATGAGACCCCTATACAAGATCCTAGTCTGGGATTCCAACAAATCCATTCACAACTGCAAAATTGTGTCTGGAAATACACAGTTTGAAACAGGATAGGACACCTCGGTCAAAGGCGCATGAGGAGGTATGGTGCATAAAATTTAAAGGCTAGGCGCATGGCAAGGACCACTATCCAATTTTCGCAAAGTACTTGGTGGGAGGAAGGTTGATGCTATTAAGATCTAAGGCACAAGCAGGATCAAGTGCGGCACCTGCACTATGGTGCGTGATATGTCAGATAGGAGGAAAACGCACTATGGAAAATTGTCATCTATTGCAGAAGTATACGCAGATGTCCCAACAATTGTTTTGTAATTTCTGCAGGTTGGTAGGCCATGATGAACGCACTTGCAGAAGCTACGAACTAAGGATGGATTGGACTCCTGCTTATAGGGTACAGACCGAAACGCGAGCCCTTGACCCAAAAGAACGAATGGTGCACGCTGGATTTCAGAGGTGTGGACGAGGTCGAGGTGGAATGGGACCAGGAAGGGGTCGCAGACAACTAATTTGTTACAATTGCAGAGGGCTCGGACACTATTCTCGCGATTGTACGAATCCGAAAAGAACATCATGTTTGTACTATACTCAGTTTGATCATGAGGTAGAAGGCTGCCCTACCTGTTAGAGCCTAAATCTACCTCAAGCTGAGAAAGGTAGGATCTAGGACAACATCAAACCACGCTTAACCTGGTAGCTAGCCCTACCAGGTTGGGAGAGGGCTCTCTCCTGTCAATATCAACAAAATATGATCAATAGGGGCTTGAGATGACTAATATGATGACTGATATTAGGCTAGGTATGTATGCAAAAGTGTTTGATTGAATTTAAAGAAGCTTTTGTTGGCCCAGAGGGAAAGGCAGTTTTGGGTCTAGGGAATGAGGCTCAGCTTCGTAGAGATCTCAATGGGGCAAGGTAGGTAACTGACTTGGCACTTCAAATTGAATGAGATGGAGAGATTAGACAGGTGAGGAGTTGAAGATGGTAGGAAAACCCATGGATCCTCTTCGAACAACTGAAAACATCAAAAACTAAAGCAAACCCTAAGTAGAGCACTGCAATTTCAATGAATTCTACCTTTACCCTTGTTTGATTTAGTTAAGAAGAAAGAAGATAAATAATGGAATACATAACACATGAGTGAATTCACAATTACATGAGAAAGCATTGTACCAAAGCAAAATTCCACATGAATCCAAAAGAGTGCTGCAAACCTTGGTCTCTATTCCTTAGCCAAAACTGCCAATATGAGTATACAATGAATCTCCAAGCTTTCTCAAGAGTCCAACCATGCTAATGACTGAAAAATCACAAGATATAGACAAACCATAAATCATCCTAGCCTCTAGGGGTTGAGCTCACAATTTTAGGAGTTGTTCCAACTAATTATAAACTGAGAACTAGAAATTAGGCAGTGGAACATGTTGCCTCTAGAAACTATGGAATTGATTCATTCAGTTTCAAACAACCTTTTGATAGATGAATCTACCTCCATAAGTGAAAATTTGACATATTTACATCAAGATCCATCCATTTACATGAAATTACATCACAAGTTTGACATTAAGAAGGAGAAACGTCAAACTGTCCAAAAGCTAGGCGAAAAACATAGCATTCTTGGTCAAACTGAGCAAAATTTACCCAATGCACCGCACTGATGTCCCTATGCGTAGCGCCTGTTTGCAGCCACTTTGTCCAAATTTTCTCGAAGTGTACTTTTTGGAAAGGTCTGCCTATCTACTTTCCAACCCAAGTGGAATTTTTAAATTTGGCATCCATTTGCCCCTCAAAAACTGAATTATCCCAACATTGCTTCTTGTGTGTCAAAATAGGGGCAGTAAGGTCATTTTTTGAGTGTTTTTGACCTTTTTGAGGGCTCAAAACCTGTCAAAATGTTTTGGCCATTGGTAGGAAAGCATATTTTTTCATGCCAAATCCAAAAATTCTGATTTTTTGTCATTTGGAGGCTCCCATCAAAAGCAAGCGCCAAGTGGCGCGACGCATAGGGCAGAAATTTCTATGTTTTAGCCCAAAAATGTCAAAAATGTAAAAAGTGTCCCAATTTTTTTGAAATTTGGGCTGAGTCTTCTCCATCAAGAGTTGTGTTGGTCCAAGGAAGCCTCAGCCAATATCTAAAGTCTATCATGCTCCTTTCACCTCCTCAATGCTCTCTTTAACTTTGCCTTCAAGCTCCTGATTCTTACCTTGCAGACTTTGTTTCTCGCCATGTAATGATAAGCCATATGCCTCAATAATATCTTCTCCCTATTGGCCTTCTACAACAACCTTTCTAAGTGGATATTAACTCTTTCAAGCCATGATTCTCGATCGGCATTGATTTCTTGCTCCAATGAGGTGAGTTCCACCTTCCTCCTTTTGGCAACTTGGCGGTTCTCTCGTATATTTTGCAACTCCATAATTGCTTGCTGATCCTGAAGCTGCTTGTTTCTTTTCTCTAGGTGATTTATTATCCACTTAGCCCTTTCCAAGTTAAGAGACAAAGCATTGATGTCCGTCTGTTGCTCCTAGATGACTTCTTTGAGTTTTTAGCTTTGTGGGCCCAAATCAGTATCATCGTCCTCAATGAGAATGAAATCAATCTCCTGCTCACCTGAAGGCCCCTCATCATGTAATGGCCTCTTGCCCTTGTCTTGAACCTACTATGTTGATGAAGGAATCGAGAACCCTTCCACCTCGAGTGGAGATAATACTCGCTTTGCTGCTGCAAACAATTGTCTAGTGCCCTTTTGATAGGTGATAAACACCGGCATACTAGCGGTCTGTGTCTCATGACCCTCCTACTAATATGAAGGTTCACCTGTCTCATGCAAAGTCTCTAGAGGTCCCTGAGGAGCTATAAGAAAGTCATGAGAAATGAATTCCTCCCATGTGATGCCCTACAAACCGAGCTGATGCGTGACCACGATTTTAATGAGAGCAAAATGATATATACTTTTGAACTGCTGCTGAGGAGTCTTGTGTTGTAAAAGAGTGGTCATCTTCTCAATATTTTGGCACATGAAGTAGGGGAGATTCATCATTCTCACCCTGGGAAAGTGCATCAACAACCTGATATGATAGGCATAGAGACGAGAAAACCGGCCCTCACAGCTAAAATATTTCATTACCAGTTTCATTAAAGGAGCATATGAATCTTTGAAGTACCGAAAGGGAAAAACTCTGCTAAGCTGTCTCAAAAAGCCAGGCTTGATGTATGGTTCATAATGTTTCTTGTCAATTTGTTGCCTCTTATTCCATTGCTCTCCAATATTAGGAATGCTAGTTGCTAGAGAAATAGATTCTGGTGTTAAAGTGAATGTTACACCAGCAAGGGTGGCTTGACCATTATGTAGATGAATCATAAATAACTGGGCCAACTCATGATGATATTGGACTCAAGCAACCAGCTCACAGAACTCATAGCAGGATTGGTGTTGGAAGCATGTGATGGCGAGAGGGCAAGCCTGTAGCTCAGCAAGGGTAGTAGGTTCCTCCCATATATGTTTTCCACCTTTATGAGGTCTCCTGGATGCATGTACCTATATAGGAGAGTCACTATGTGTCTCTTCATCACGGTCATATGAAGGATCAGATTCCATTTTTTCTAGTGAGTGAGTTTTCTTGGTGAGTAATGGGAGATTTATGGTGTTTTTAATTTTCTGCCACCAAGGGAAAAGTATATGAGGAACTGTGGAGGGAGAGAATATGAGGGATTTTGGGACTGTTAGGACAGGTTTTTGTTTGGGAAAAAGGGGATTAGGGAGTGATGTGTAAGATTTTAGGGACAACAATTAGGGTTTGGGGATTTGTAGTTAGGATATGGGAAAATGGGATTTGGGGATAGGGGTAGATGATTTTTAGGAATATGGGAGTTAGCGAATGGGGGAATAAGTTGGGAAAATAAATGGAGGAGTGAAAAGTGAGGGAGTGGTAGGATGAACTTGGTAGCCAAAACAACCAATGTAAACCCTAAGCAATAGTTTCTAGAGAAATGACAAGGAAGTAGGGTTTGATTTTTCTTTTAGACAACCACCATAAATTGTATGAAAAACTCCTTTACTAGCGATGAAGAGAGCTTAACTTACTTTCACAATGGAAGTGTTGAGTGGTTTTGGCGATTTGAGGGAGTTTTGGAGAGAGTCGGGCTTGGCAACTCCATGCGCCGTGCCTCAAACCCAACGTGCCACGCCTTCTGTGTGCGCCGCGCCAGAACAAGTTTACACTGAAAATCGCCGCCCTATGTGTCATGCCTCTTCTATGTGCCGCGCCTCCAATTTTGCACAGTTTTCTCCAAGTTTCGCTCCTTTTGCTCAAACACGGCTTTCACTTTGCTCAATCTTGTTCTTTGAATCAAAATGAGATTTTGAATGAGAAAATGATTTATACCCAAGAGATTTTAATTTTTGTTTCATAAAAACCCACTTTTATAATGTTTGCAATGTGACTTTACTTTTGCACTCTGTTTTTTGAGCTTTTCACTTTATTTGAGCCTTTTGATGAACTGAATGACTTGATTTTTCTTGATTTTTGTTTGCTTTGCAGGGGATGAAGCTACTAAGGCTTCGGAAGGAGACCAGGGTTGCCACTGAACTGATTTACATACAAGAGAACTAAAAATACATGAATTAATACACTAAGAACCTAAAATACTTCGTTTTTCCCCCAAAACAAAGTTTTAAGGAAAAACACATTTCTGAGCAATTAATTATGAAATTTATTGGTATTGGAACCTCCTCATGTGCCTGCTGACTATTATTGGACATTTTGGAGACCTTTTTGATGAAACCCTAGACCTAATGAAAGTGAAACCCTAGAAACGACTCTTGAAATTTCAAATACCAAAAGTGACTACGTATGATTTTGATGAACGGAAAGGGGCCAACAGGTAAAGGGCATGAGGGAAAATGTACAACAAGACACTACCGTCAGATGATCCATGCTCCTAATGGAATGCAGTTGACTGAGTGGGACACCTAACATGCAATGCAACAAGAGGATTTTATCTCTAACAGAGGGATGAAGATACTGACACTAACACTACCTTGATAGCGAGGTTGCGTGAAAAAGGGGTACTCCAACCTCCCCTGACTCAGAATTTGCAAATGATGAGGTCTGAGCCGCACGAAGAAGACCTGAATGTAAACATAGTGCTCAGAAGCGATATCACCACTCACGATGATAAAGGTAAGTAGTTAGAAGAAAGTGCGTGGGTTAACAAGGCTCCTACAAAGGAACCTAAATTTGATTTAGAATGGGTGAAGGAGACATTCATGGAAGCTAAGAAGAGCTTCGTGAAGGCCTCCACTTCAGGTAGTAAGGATCAAGTAGAACCAGGGATGGATCCTTCAATGCTCACTACCTTTCTAGAGACATGCATGAAACTGTTGCGCAACAGCAAGGCAGCAAAATGACAACAAGAACTTATCACTATGTGTGCAGGGTCAGGAGAACCGTGTGTGGTCTGGAAACTTGGGAAGCATGTATTACACACATTGAGGGAAATGAGGTTGACTGTGCAAATTGGTGAGTATGAAATGGATCAGGTAATCTTGGATCTCGGATCAGACACGAATGTACTGCTAAAACAAACATGGGAACGCATGGGTATACCCACACTACAATGGTCTCCTATTCAATTGCGAATGGTGAACCAACAGAAGATCCTCCCCATGGGGAGATTGCAAGGGGTAACCGTGGATATTGAAGGTGCAAGTATGTTGGCGGATTTCAAAGTGATAGAGATTGTCAATGAAAACAATCCATATCCCACACTACTAGGAATAACTGGGCCACCGATATGAACAAAGTCATAAATATGAAGAAGCGCAAATTGATTTTTGAGAAAAAGTCACTACAGGTAGTAGTACCGCTAGATCCAACCGAAGGAGCGCGATACACTGAATTGATGCACGAAGATGATAGTTATGACGATCACAATTGTATCTACAAGATAACTGTGCGAGAACAGGATTGGGTGAATCCAACAGCAGATGGTAGGATTTCGTGGGAGCATGAAAGCTCCTGCACTTTGGATTCAGACGAGGAAATAGAACAATGGCAGAATCGGTTACACGAGTTAACCACGCTTAATTGTAACATGATGGTTAGATCACTGTGTTACGTGACAATTGAGGTAAGGGATCTACCTAGGTATGACGGATTAATAGCGGTGGATGAATTCCTGGACAAATTTGAAAGTGCAGTGCCAGAACAACACTGGTTCGATGCTCTGAAATGGACATTGTGCGTGATGCCCACAAGGTGGTGGAGTACACATCAGGGAAGTTTTGAGGACTGGCACAGATGCAAGAGGATGATGCGCCCACCTTTCCTGATGGGTACAGACATATGTCATGCAGCCTACACAAGTGCACACCACTCCTAGAATAAAGAATCATAACAAAACGTAGCAGCAGGAAAGGCGAAGTGCACCAAGGATTATCCATATAGAAGCATTCGACAAGGTGTGCGAAGTGCTAAACAGGGTTCACCAAGTGAGACGCACTGACTGGGACCTATGCGTACCAGCGGTTCGATGGGCTTATGGGACCATATGCAAAACCTTGACCGTGAAAACAATTCCAAGGAAGTGGACTGAAGTAAGGACCATAATCTCTAAGAAGCATGCGAAGATGAATCCACACGAAATAACACCCATATGTGTGACAGTGCGCGAAGCCCGGGACAAGGAAATCACACTACTGCGTGAAGCAAAACACATAAGACTTCAAGAAGCTATTCACAAGGGAACCCTAGACTTCGTGGACTTGAAAAGGACCAAGTATGGCAAAGGAAGAAAAGCATTTTGATGGATGTAGAGGTCAAGAGGTTGGAAAATGAGATCAAGGGGGAATGTCTCATCGATAAACCAAGGATGGGAAGGCAAGGTGCGAGTGATCATACTAATGAATTAGAAAACTATCGTTGAGAATTAATTAGTTTGTTGTCGTGGCTAGGACCGTATATCACCAAACGCAGTAACCAAGGGAGTGCACTACAAATAGTAGAGCACGTGGCGCCAATCACCACGATGACAGATGAGGATTTTCCTTGGACTATACTAGAGGGTGAGAGGGAGCCTCGCACAGGTGGAGCCTAGAACAGCTTAGCATTCAGTGTGATGAGTTGGTGTCACAGAACCAACAGTTGGTGTAGATGGTAGATGACGCTTGTCGATGCATCTCAGAGCTAGCTATCGCAGCAGATCTACCAGTAGAAGTGTGGATTCATAGTTTAGCAAGTGGAGTCTATGATGGTAGAGATGAGACAATAAAGGTGCAACTAGAGCTGAATCTCTAGATTGTTGAACTGTAGTTGAAGGCGCAGCCTTCCTCTTCCCCAGAGGTCAAAGAGAAGCATGCCAGTGCTATTGTAGTAGGGATGGAAAAGATTGGAGGTGCAGTGCATGACTATACCAACATGTTGGAGCAAGTGTGAGGTCCCCACAACGTTGTAGGAGGACTCCAACATTCAACGGCTAGAGACAGAGGTGTGCAAACTCCAGCAACAATATGACAACATCAAAGGGACTACGCAGACAATAGTCCTTACTCAGCGGCTTGCAAGGATGCAACAATCCAAGGCATTAAAGGATCAAGTGGACGTGGCGTGCCATAAGGAAGTCGTTCTCAAAGCATGTATCTAACCATGGATTGATGAAGCCTTCAAAATCACAATATATATTGAAGGAAAGATTGCACATATTTAGGGGATGCATGCACAGATGCAGCGCAGCACGCCGGAAACAGAGGGCTCAGAAGATAGAATGCAGCAGGTTCAACAGGCAGCAACTAAGTGTGCTGCCGACATTCAGGCCATTCGGGACCAGCTAGAGGGACTCCATGCCAAGATCGTCACACCGATAGAGTGACTCGAGGACAAGTCAAGATGTTTGTGTTGGGGGCTTGTTGGGAATGGAATCCCCCCACAACATGTTTTGGGGCTCAAAGCCCAATTTTTGGGTATTATTGTTGAAAAGACTCTGCAAGTTGCAGGTGCAAAGAGCAAATTTTATGTTAGAGTCATAGGGTTGTCCGCCCTAAGTTTTGAATGTAGTGTCAGCCTACCCATGGTTCGTAGGCCATGGGATTGTATAAATAGAGTGAGGCTCAAAGTTGTAAAGAAAGTTAGAGATACATAAAGGACGAATGGAGTCTAGAAGATAGCGAGCATAAAGAAAAGGTCTACGTGCTTTGGGTCGTAGTAGTAGGAAGAGGCTCTGCAACTAAGTGTGCAGAGGCCTAATAGAGTCCACAGCTGAATGCACAGACCCCTGCACCTGAGTGCGCAAGGCACAGTTGAGTCTGTAACCAAGGAAGAAGAATAATAAAGAGAAGTTTGATTCCAAATCTTGTGTATTTGTTTTGAGTTATTATATGGTTGATATCTTTTGCAATTATATTGTTTTATTTATCGCACGCACTAGTATGAATGGTGAAAACTGTTAAGTATAACTAAACACATGCCAATAATATAAGTGATCAACTAATATCGGGTTAATAGTAAGGGATTGGGTACTAATGCGGATCACAGGCTTCGAGGTACTTATAAGTGTGTGTAGCGACGTGTGCGCAGGGTCAAACCGTAGACCACTGAAAATCATCAGACATCTCTAGGGTGCAGAAACCTGGTTCTAGCACCCTCCCATACTACTTCGGGTAAGACCTCAGTCTACTCTCCATGGACTGTTGTCGAAAGGGCCAGTAGTACCGGGATTTTCTTGGCTAAATCACCTTTGAACCTGGGTCAAGCCCCTACAAGCCAACAATTAACTACTAAAAATGCATGTAAAAGCTAGCCCTAGTGTAGAAAAAGTAAATGATTTTCACATCTAACTTGTAGATGCTATAAACTTATAAATGTTATTGAATCAATTCCTGAAAGAACACAAGAGTTATGCTACCTACAGAAAGGAAACTACACTAATTGAAATCAACCATCTAGCTATCAAATTCACTTGAATCTAGAAAATTATTCTACCAACTCACAACTCAATATTGCATGAATCATCTATCTAATTCACACTTGCATATAAAGTAATGTCTTGTTTTCCAAATCTGTGATGAAGAAACTAATGATATTTTCTCTTGTAGTGAAGGAAAAGGAATGGAGGTAATGGCCTAGGTGGTACCTCTAATCATGGAGTCTAGGCTGGGGGGTCAACCTAGTCCTAAACTAAGCCATACTCACTTTACAGGTCAAAACAAGGGAAAAATAGGCTGCTACAGGCTTGCTACAAGAAGCTACTACAGGATCCTTATATTGTTACAAAAAGTCCTGTAATGCTACAAGAATGTTGTCGAGAGGGTTTGGATGGTAAGGATGATGGAATCAAGGGATGACAAGATTGATTGAGGTTTTGGTGGATGTATGGAAGGTGACCAACACCCCTAGCCAAGCTCAACACTTTAGGAAGGCCAGTTTTGGACTAAGAGGGCTACTCATGGTGACCTAAAAAGTAGAGATCAAGAAAAATGGTTGGGATTCAACAAAAGGGAGTGGAGAATTCCTGGGTGGAGATGGTGAAAAGGTCCCTTGACTACAGTTCCTACATTCCTACAACATCACATGCCCCTGCTCTTCCTTTCATTTACAGAATATTATAACCAATGGTGGAAAATATGAGTTGAATTTGGAAACTATCTAATTGATTCTAAAAACATTGATCTATGCAATGAATTAACTTCTAAGCTACAAAAATCATATGTAAAACAAAATAACTAATGTATACATTTTTCCAAGAAATCATAAATAATAAATCATCACTTAGTGTTTTTGGGCTATCATTGTAGAGTCGTCTAATTAGGCTCCCATGAGAGAGATGAGATAGAGGTAACATTCACAAACTTTTTGAGGAATTATATTCTACTAAAATGCAGCAACTAATCAAACATTCTAAGCTAAAAGGAATATCAATACATAAGAGGGCCCTAAGCTACTAGGGTTGGGACCATACCTAAGAGCCTCAGCCCTCTAAACTAAATCAGTGACAGATCAATAGGAAACTTCTCATTATCATTATAGAAATTTCAAATACATCACATAATAAGTGAAAAATAGCAGTCGCAAGTGCTTGAGCTCATTAGCTTCTTAGATGCAAACAAAAATCGAATCCTAATGAATTCCTTGGAATGTTTATTTATACAAAAGGGTAGCTACCAATAGCTCCCTATAAAATAGAGATGTTTGTCTCCCAAAATTCAATAAAAGAAGATCTAAATCCTCCTTGAACTACACTGGCTTGGCTGTCAGTGACCTCATCTTGCTTGGCTGCCAATGAATCCGAGTTGATGAGAGATAAAGTGTGATCTTGGCTAATTGAAGGAGTTAAGGAGGTAGGCAACTTCTTAGAATCTCTCCACATTGTCTACTACGATCTCTTGCATTGAAATTATCTCAAAATTATCCCAATTCTTGCATTTAGACCATGTTAGGTCACATGACATAAAAACACATCTTTTATCCTCCCTACTAAGCATAATATAACAAAAATTGTAAATAAATTTGAGAAAGAGATAATTCTAAAGGTAGAGGATGGCATTAAGACCCTTGTGATATAACTATTGATGAGCCTCATCATCATCCCCCTACTGAATATGTTGTTCATCCTCCGAGAAACTCAATCATTTATGTCCATGTATTTCATGGCCTTGGTGGCCTCTTTGATATCCCAAGGCTCTCCAAATGGTGTGCCTTCTTGAGGATAAAAGCATGCATCCTTTTCTATGTATGTCCAATGTTTCCTATCCTCTTCCTCATCCCTTCCTTCCTGTAGGCCTAGAAGAAAAGGTGGACTGAGATTAAGTCCAATCCAATTGACTTTTAATCTTTGCATGTTTCTTTTGTACAGGGGTGTCCTTTCCAATGTATTCAACGACCTTTCAATAGAGTGATACTCCTTGATCTGGAGACTATGGGGTAAGGCATTCCATCTTCTTTGGCATGCTTGATGGCTTTCTGTCACTAACAACCTGAGTGTGTCTTCAAAATTAGAGATTACCTGCTCTTGGGTGGAATGGTATCTGGGAGATATATTAACATCATTGGAGATGATGTTATGATTACTAATGACATCCATTGGGCTTATCTATTCTTCCCTATATATAGTGGTTCTTTTTCTTCCTTTTCCATTACTTTATTTACCTTCATAGCTCTGGCCTCCTCATGAGTCATCCAAGATACTAGGGCCATCAATTACATATCCCCAAACTTTGCATTGGGATCCCAAAAATTCATATCAGTCAAGGTGAGGTTATGCATGTAGAACTCAGCGAATTTTGCTTTGTGTTCTATGTTATTTTGGTCACATAATTCAAGGAATCTTTTTTAGTCTTGAAATGACATGGATCCATGTTGTGCTAGGGACTTGATTTGGAACTGCGTCCACTGCTCTTTGAGAAAGAGTGCATAAGGCTTGGATGGATGTCTACATTGTAGTGCCTCCATGGAGAGGCTTTCCATTGTGGCCAGTTGGGTTTCCTTCTCTTGCATGTTCTCCCTCAACCATTTATTCTCTACCTATAGTTGTTCCCTAATTGTGGTCTCTTTCTCTCTTAGCTCACTCAAATCCTTTCCCATTTCAAGGACCTTCTCTTCCATGAGGCCCACATCTTCCACCTTTTTGAACCTAGAAATCTGCAAAATTATATGGGTTCTTCCTCTTTCTACTTCAAGTTCAAAGAAAAGTGGGATTGCAAATTTTTGGGGAATAACTTTCCCTCCTTCAATGAATTTATAATAGGAGCTCAAACTAGGTTGTGGACTAAGCTCCTATAGCTCCAAGAAGTCCTTCTAAAATGTTTTTAGGGAAGCTTCCCCCTCCTATAGCTATTGTGTTACCTTCTTCCCCTCCTATTTCTCATTATGCCCTTCTTGTAGCACCTTATGTTCTCCCTATAACACACTCTATTTTTCTTGTAGCATGCTCTGTTTTTCCTGTAGCTTCACCTTTCCTTTTTGTTGGAGGGTGGTAGGTGTCTTGGGTTGTTTAAAAGAGGTTGATCTAGTGGTGGGTCTCCTCAGATAAGCTATGGGAGTATTTGGTATGGTCCCCAGAGAGGTGACCTTCTCAACTTTTCTTTTAGTGGGTTGCACCTCCTCTCTCCTACTTCGAGACTCTTCAAATGTTATAAGGGCCTTTGTGGGAGTTTGAGGCCTTCCTTGCTTAATCCTGGTGCTTTTCCTAGTCTTAAATTAGAAGGGAGCTTGCCTTTGCCTTTTCTTTTTGGGTTTGACTGGGGTGCTCAAGGTAGCTAAGGTGGCAACTACCTCTTTTTCACTAGGTCCTGGAGACAAAATTGTTTGCTCTGGGGATAATCATTCTTATCTAGATTCAGTAGTTTTCTCAGGGCTTGGTTTTTCTAGTTTCTCCCCCTCTTCCTCTTCATATTTCTTTTCCTCTACTTCTGCCTCTGGTTCTTCCTTTGTCTTCTCTACCTCTATCTCTCTTTCCACTTTTACCTTTGCCTCTTCTTCTTCCTATTTCCCCTCTCTTCCTCCAACACTAGAGGTTGGGGTCTCACCTGGTGTGATGGTTTGAGTGTCAATGAAGGTCTCTCTATCCATATCAATGAATTTGGACCAAAGGATTGGGATCCTTAGTTTGTTCAAGGCATATACTATCATCAGTTTAATGAGGCCATGGTGGCCTAGGTGTTGGTGTTTTCCCTCTCTCACTTTTTGACTCATGTCCCTGATGGACTATAGGAGGAAGTATGGTACACTGAGTCTTTATGCCAGGGGTAATTCTACTTGAAACCTTAGTAAATGAAGTAATCTAAAATGGTATCCATAGACTACACTCAACCTTCCTTCATAGGAGATCTATTTTAGGATATGGTAGGCCACCTCATCTGAGGGATAGGGTAGGCTTTCCCTCCTAACTCCATTATTTTCTTCAATAGGTTTTACAGTGGTAGAGAAGAAGTTATTTTTAGCAATGGCACTTGTATTTTTGTTTTCTATTTTCCATTGTATCCTTAGGGGAAGGGTTGTCACCTTCCTAATTAGCTCAAGAATGATTGAAATAACTAATTCCCTCACCACAGTGGTGGCACTGAATTCTGTCTGAGAGCTTAGGGCCATGTAAAATTCATATGCAATGTCATCATCATATCCCTTCAACAGTCCAAATAATCCTAGCCACTGATGTCTTCTAAAAATGTCTAATACAAGAGGGTGAAGATTAATTCTTTCAGTGTCTGAGGGCTCCCTTCTATTGAATCCTCCCCCAATCTCTTTTATCTGTTTTCAACTAACTGAAGGAGGGATGATTCCTGTAATAGCTATGATGTGTAATTTAGTGGAAGTAGAGGGTGGAAATCTCTACTTGATGACAATTTTCTATATTCCCTTTAATCTATAGCTAGAAAAATTCTTGCAATCCACAATTTGACTGATAGTTCCTATAGAATTTAGGGTGCACCAACATATAAGTTATCGACAAATGGGGAAGATGATGAAATTACTTTTATCACATGGCCTAGGATAAATATGACAAATTGGAAATCAATTCGACCCTTGATGGTGTTCTTTCACCCTTTTAAGCTTGTTGTAGCAGTTCCTCGGGCTTCCTACAACTTCCTGTAGTTTCTTCCTATAGAAATGGCAAAGCAGGGTTCGAATCTCCTTGATGGATCCCCAATATCATCCTCACCTTAAATGTTTTTGAAATCAGTGTAAATGCAAGAGAATTCGAGCCCCAGTACATTATATGCCATTTTTAGCTAGAGCTTGGAGCACTGTGATGACTTGGCAGAGGATGAAGGTTTCCTCTTTTGGACCGATTTTCCCACCTACAATAATCATTCCCTCATTCCTCATAATCAACACCCACTCCAGGGAAAATTTTAAGAACCCCCCCTAAATTTAGATGTATAATAAATGGGCGAATCTCCATGGTATATAGGAAAAATGGAAGGCAATTTTATCAATAATATGATATGTATATATAATTTTTTGGCAAATCTCTCACCAGGCATGGCGAATATTTTACTCAATTATAAAATCTTTTGTTTATTGAATACATAAATGAAATCATTGCATTTCTTTAAAATATCTTTTGAAATCAAAATTACCGAAATTACATATCGATAATCTAGTGGGTGTAAGATAAAATTCACCCGTGCCATTCACATAAAGCATGAGAAAAAACCTAATACTATATATAAAACCAAGAAAAATTCAAATTCATCACTTCTAGGGACCTCATAACCACCCTGCCAATAGATAAGTATGTTCCTATTTGCAATTAGAAAAATTACCCAAATTACAATCTGTTTACTCCACTTCTAGGGACCTCGTAACCACCCTGCCAATACACAAGTATGTTCTCGTTTGCAATTAGAAAAATTACCAAAATTACAATCTGTTTACTCCAACATATGTTGGAAAGTTATAGAAGGATGACTAGTGCAATCAATCCATTCCTTTTAGCCCTAGATTTGTTTCAGTTAAAACAAAAGTATACAATATACTTGTCCAATGTCTATGCTTTAACCATTCACCTTAAGATGTTTTTACAATATAATTTCCTAAGTCTAT